>VZQC01004033.1:19374-68642 GCA_009823505.1 Rhizomys pruinosus
AAAAAAAAAAAAAAAAAAAAAAAAAAAAAAAAAAAAAAAAGATAAAAGTAGGTGGTTTACATATATTGATTTCAAATCATATCATTGAAGGAGATTTACAAAATTATTTGTTTTACCTAACTTATATTTTTCTTTTAGAAAATTTATTCTACATTGTGACTTGGATTTCTCATTCTGAGATTTATCAACTGCTTCATATCAAGCAAATGGATTAAAATTTAGCATTTTTTTTCCAAAACCTAGCTTTACATGATTTGCTCTTCTTAAAATTTACTTAATATTTGATAAATTTCTCAGCTTTATATCGGAGCAAAATTGTTCAGAAAGCACAGACATCTCAAATATAGGGTTTTTGTTCTTCCTACAAAATAAATATTCTCTACTATACACGTTCCCCAGCAGTTTTCTCCAATTTTTACCCTTAATATAGTACTATAACTCAGAGTAAATAGTTTGCATTAATGTTTACTCTATTGGTGTGAATGATCAGAAACATAATCAAATAGAAGGGTAAATTAAAAAGGATAGGAGAAAGAATATTTGACACTTTTCTTTCTAGACCTTAGTTACTTTACTCAATATAAACTTTTCCCAATCCAATCAATTTACCTGCAAATTTCATGAATTATTTTTTCTTTAAAGTGGACAAAAATTCAGTTGTGTATAGATAAATATGGTTTTGTCAATTTCTCTATTGTTTTAGAGAGTATGTCATTTAAGTGATTAATATTCTATTATATGGAAGAATCACTATATTTTAATTTGTTTACTGAAAAAGAAGTTGATTGCTTTTTAATTTTAGTTATAATAACCTATTTATTAATTTACCCTTACAAATTACCAATTTTCAACTCTCATGTTTTGACACTTTTTTGTTAGGGGTATAAGAAATGGATTGTTACCTTCTTTGACTATTTGGCCTTTAATTGTCATGTAATACCACTCCATTTCAATTAAGTTATTTTCCTCCAATGTTGGCTCAATTCTAAATTAATATACCTAATCCAGACTTTCTAGTCATTGTATCCAAGACTTCACAAATGCTAGAAAATAACATTGCCACATAACTGTGCTGTATCCCTGCCATTCAGGACATAATTTTGGCTTACTTTTAATCTATATGCAACTTGTATTTAAAATCTAAATTTTGTGGAATACATATTTGAAGATTTTATTTTCTGTTTCATTTTATCACTATTCGGTGTTTTTAGAACATTGATGATCAAAGTAGATTTGTTGATTCATATATATTGTACATTTTCTTTCTTTGTTCATTTCCTTTGGTTTGTTACTCTTTGTTTAGATTTTTCTTTTCCTTCCAGTTTTATTTTTAATAAAGTCCTTTATGTACATCCATATTTTCTATGTTTTAATATATTATATTGTCGTAGTTTGTCTTTCCATTGCTGTGACAAAACACTCTGACCGACACCAACTTGGGGAGGAAAGGGTTTATTCAGCTTACATCTCCTGGGTCACATTTCATCACTTAGGGAGCCCAAGACAGGAACTCAGGGCAGGAACCTGGAGGCCATGGAGGACTGCTGTTCACCGGCTTGCTCTCTACTGGCTTGCTCCCTGGCTCATGCCCAGCCTGCCTTCTTATACTGTCACTGCTCAACAATCAAGACAATACACCACAGATGTGGCCACAGGCCAATCCAATGGAGCCAATTCCCCAACCGAGGCTCCCTCAACCCAGGTGTGTCAAGTTGACACCAAAGCTATCCAGCACAATTGACCCCTTGTCAACTTGACACACAAACACATCACTATTAAACCACCTTTCCAGTTCTTATCCCCAAAGTATGATGTTAACACTAATCACAACCTAAGACAGTACATCCTTAAAAGCCCCACAGTCCTTAAAATGTCCAAACACTTAAAAGTCCAGTCTATTAAAAGTCTCTTAACTGTGGGCTGCTGTAAAATCCAAAACAAGTACTGTCTTATTTCAAAGGGAAGAATCAGGCACTCTCAAACAAAACCTAAGTCCAGCAAGTAGCTCAAGGCTGGACACCTGGGATTCACTCACGATCTTCTGGGCTCCAAAGGGTCTCGGCAGCTCCCCCTCTCCGACTCTGCCGTCCGTGGCACACTCATCTCGCAGGCCCAGGCCGACTCCATTCTACACCTACCGCTGCTCTTGGTGGTCGTCCCAGGGTACCGGCATCTCCAAAAAGCTGGGGTCGCTACTGAAACTGAGGCAGCACCTTCACCAATGGTCTCTTCTGACCTCTCCTGGTGCAAAGCCTCAGCTTCTCTCCATGACCCCTGCAATCCTGGGGTCTTCACAGCAACCGAGGTGCACTTCCACCAATGGTCTTTCCTGACCTCTCACAGTGCCAAGCCTCGGCTGCTCTCTGTGACCCCCTCAAATTTCAACACCGGAACCATATAGGAGACTCTTACACGTTACCAAGTCCGGCTTCTGGCTCAAGATGGAGGCTCAGGCCCTTTCTGGGTCACAGCTTCTGTGTGCTGACCTTGAAGATATTCTCCCCAGAAGATTTCAACACAGAGATGCTGGAGTTCTCCTTGTTACTATACAAGCGAGTTTGCAGCCGCCCCAGCTAACCAGCCATCAATTGTCCCAGTACCACAAAGATTTCACACTTCAGGTTCTGGTCTCTTGTTACTTACAGCTGATGCTCCACAGCCCCGGAGCTGGCCAGAACCCACAGATTACACAGTGTCTGATGATCTCTCTTTCCCTTTGAAACTTCACAAGCCAGGCCTCCATCGTCTAAAACTCCGTCAGCAACACTGCCTCCAAGCTCCACGAGCAATGATCTTTAAGCAGTCAATATCTTCCCACCCAAAGTTCCAAACGCCATCCACAATCCTTCCCCAAAAACAAAAACAAGGGTCAGGTCTGGGCAAGCAATACCCCACTCTTCTGGGTACCAATTTCTGTTCGTAGGTTGTCTTTCCATTGCTGTGACCAAAACACTCTGACCGACACCAGAAGTTGGGAGAAAGGTTTTATTCAGCTGTACATACATCTCCTGGGTCACATTTCATCACTTAGGGAGCCCAGACAGGAACTCAGGGCAGGAACTGGAGGCCATGGAGGAACTGCTGTTTCAGTTTCAAAACCGGCTTGCTCTCACTGGCTTGCGTCCCTGGCTCATGCCTAGCCTTCCTTCTTATACTGTCACTGCGCAACAATCAAGACAATACTCCACAAAGACGTGGCCACAAGCCAATCCAATGGAGCCAATTCCCCAACCGAGGCTCCCTCAACCCAGGTGTGTCAAGTGACCCAAAGCTATCCAGCACATAATATCATTATAACTTTTTCTGTAGGCTTTTATATTGTTTAAAACAAACCTAGAAAAAAAAACAAATTTGTTTTATTCACACGAGAATCGGGACATTGCAAAATACCAGAGAAGGAAAGGCATGTGGCTCCCCGTTGGAAGGGATGCTGGCCCGCCGATCGTTGGTTTAGAAGTAGGAATATATATGCACATATATGACAGATATATAATCAGAAGAATGAAATCACGTTATACTAGTATTTTAAACTGAAAGGTGGTTTAACATTTTTTATTGAGGTGTATTGTGCATTGCAGACATCATTGTCCAATTCAGGTCAGGCAGAGGTCCCTTTCCCTTTCCCCCCACCTGCACCCCAACCGAGATCCTGCATTCTTCCATAACTGTCCGCATAGTTCTATTCTCCTCCTCAGTTTTTTTTTGTTCCATTTTTTAGCTATAAGAGAAAGAGAAGTACAAGCTCACGTGCAGGTAAACCAAATGGGCAAGGCAGTTTGTGCCGAAACCCCCAAAGCCCCACCGTCCAGCTGGGGTGGGAGGTTGTATGTTCAATCAGTTGATCAAAGGAGGGGCCAGACTACAGGCTGTAGTGTCGCCATTCACACCCCAATCGCAGCCCTTACATGCGACCACGCCCCATCGGCCGCAGATTATTCCCTGGCCTTAGAAAAGGGGGCACAGGTGGAGGAGAAGAAAAACAGTCTACTCTCTCTGAAGCTCTTATCGTGGACGATGGGCAAGTCTGGCTGTTTCCTTTCATGGGCTGACAGTTTGTTCAGGAATAAACTTTCAATCCTACGAATTTGAAGCACAAGCACGTAGATATATAGGTATTTAAACAGCAGAATGAGTTATATGTAGGTTTCTTTGGTATAGACACATATTTTTAGATAATATGTTGATCCATGAATTACATTTGTTCCTGTTAAATATGACAAGATCTTACCGTGGCTGTCTGAAGGGGAAAAATCTCCTAACCGGTAGAGGATGTAAGCTTGTGGCATCAGCCATGGGTATTCCATTCCTCCAAGGAGAGAGCCAATAGCCAATTAGATTTGGGATATACACATATGGCTGCCTCTCTGCAAAAAAAAAAAAACCTAGTATCCAGGCAGGTGGGTGTAAGCTGGTGTTGACGGTGGAGTTTTGCTTGACTCAAGGAAACCCGCATTTGCTTTGGTTGTTTTAGTGGCCTTTTGGTAACACTCTCTGGTGTCCAAGAGGCCATCTGTACACTTGCTGTGTTTGTCTAATACATCTTTACCATGGTTTAACTCAGGTCTTCAGCAGCAGGGCCGTATCGCCTCTCTCTTGCAGGTATCCCAGTTTAGAGGCACGGAGCCTTTACCCTTTTGTGGGGCCTTAGATTCCCCTGGCCAACATCTCCCTGGTAGAAGAATCCATTACTGATGTCAGAGCTCTGTATTAATATATGTGACATTAAGGTGCAGAGTTTTAAGACTTTAGTATTATATTTGGTTCTGAAAAAGAGAATAATCGCGTTTCACAGTTTGTATGTCTATTAGTCAATTAAGAAGGCAGTTTTTTAATTTATATACCAGTTTTTATAAGAGATTACCTCATAATAGCTGTCATCAAATTATACGTTTGAGACGAAACCGCAATCATTGCAATTTCTCCTTGTTCTGTGAGGGGAGCAAGAAGTCTCTCATATCAAAACCTTTGGCGGCACATAGAAGGTAAAAGTTTCATTAGGACCATTTAATAGTTGTTACATGTAGGGGTCACAGAAGGGTTCAATGTTTATGTCAATCTGAGGCGTTTCTTCCTTGCGAGTTTCAGACTGGTCAACCCTTTCAGTTGGGCACTTTCTGGTTACATCCTACTCACTGCAAACTGATCTTTTTCTTTCTGAATCTTTTTTTTCCCTCAACAAAAAATGTCTCAACCGTTAAGTTGGTGACATTTTTTTCCTGTTGGAACATCACAATATTTTTCTCATATTCTCAGGAGATGTAGTTTTAAGATTGAATTGCAAGGTATTTGATGAGAAGGATTCAATTGTCTATGCATACCCCCCCCCTTTTTTTTTAACCCATGAGTCTCCAGAAGACAGTTGTATTATACATAACTATAGGGTGGAATCAAGGCTCAGATTTCATCAAATTTACCCATGTTGTTTTGGGTAACTATATATGATTAACTTGGGGAGTAAACTTAATTTTTATGTTAAATCATCTTAAAGAGAATGCTACAAGGTGATACTGTACAATAGAGAAACTATAGAGAACATTTGTATGTGCCAATCCCAGAGTTATTGCTCTACAAATTTTATGTAAAACAAATGTGGACAACAGCGATTTATATCTCCATTTAACTCGGATGCATTACTGTTTTTATCAGAGTCTGTAAACCAATGTTGTTTAATCTTTACATTTCAAATACCATACAATGAAATGCCTTTTCTCCCCTTGTAATGTTATTCTTTCCCCCCTGATCTTTGTTTACAAGTAGGAATATATATTCACATATATGACAGTATATAATCAGAAGAATTAAATCACTTATACTATTATTTAGACTGAAATGTTTTTAAATTAAATTTAAAAATATAACAGGATATTTTACTATATTATTAAGTTACATATTCTTTATGTAGATCCAAGAGTCTATTTTATATAATTTCTTTTTATATGAAAAAATATTCTAAACATTCTCACAAGAAAGTGCTATTGTGGTCACACATCTTCTTATTTCTTAGTAGAATATTTTATAGTTTTGTATAATTTTACAGGATATAATATCCTAGATTGTTGGAATTTTTCTAGGAACATACTTAATATTTCATTGTACTGCTTTGGTAAAAATTATTTCTAAAAATATATCTTATGTCTTTCTATCCTTTACATTTTGGTTTGGAATGCTCTCTTCTGTTTTGGGATTTCTGTATTCTGAACATATGATTGGCTATAGTACTTTGATCTGTCTATAACCTGTTTCCTGAACTTCCTAGATCTACAGTTTTGTGTTTGATATTAATTTGGAACAAATTAGTAATCAATATTATTTCAAGAATATGTGTCCACTTTTCCCTTTGTTGTACTTCTTGAGTTTCTATTATGCATGCATATGTTACATCTGTTGTAATTTTCTCACAGTTCTTATTTCTGTTCTATCTTTCTTGTTCATTTCATACCATATACCTTTAGTCATATTTACAACTCAGGAAGCAGCAGAACAAATGCCATGTTAAAAAGGAAATCCATGGCTCCTCCCAACGGACATCAGGGGGTAGTGGGCCCAGACTGAGTACACATGCCTGTTGGCAGCAGGGGCCCAAAGCAGGCACATGGAGGTAGGCAGGCCAAGCTTGCACTGGATGGCAGCACCCAGGAGGCACCTGAAGGAAATCATGTCCATCTTGAGCATGCACAGCAGACAACCACAAACCCCAGCAGACACTTGAGGGTAGGTGGCCTGGCTTGGGCATACACACAGACAGATCATGACCCCCAGCAGACACCCAGAGGCAGGAGGCCAGGCTTGAGCAGTCATGAAGGCATGAGAGGTGGTGACCCCTAGGAGGCAGCTGGAAGCAGGATGGGATCACACACACTTGAGCTTTGTAACAGAATACAAACAACAACAAAAAACCCATATACCAAAATCACAACAACAACAAAATAACATGAGAAAACCAAATAATACACCCTCATGCTAAATTCTACCAGCCCTCAGAAGACTCCTACAATGCGAACTTCCTGGAGATAACCCAAGATACATACCTTAAAAGATCTTTCATAGACATACTCAAAGAAATCAAGGAATATAAAGAGCAAACAGATAAACGAATCAAAGAACTGGAAGGAGAGAATGATAATCACTGGAAGAAAGTGGAAATACTGAAGAAATCTCACACTGAAATGAAAACGGAAACAAAATGCAGAGACAAATGAATCAAAGAACTAGAAGGAGAGAACAATAAACTTAAAGAACACACAGACAAAAAATGAAAGATCTATAAAGAGAGAACCAAAAGCTCTGGAAGGAAGTGGAAATACTGAAGAAATTTCAGGCTGAAATGAAAAAGGAAATCGAAAACATAAGCACATATACAGTCAACATGAAAGGATGGGAGAAAGCCTCAGTAACAGACTGGATAAAGCAGAAAACAGAATATCAAGATTGGAAGATAACATGGAAGAAATGGAATGCTTGAGAAAAGATTATGAAACATTTAATAAAAACAGGAAATGTGTGACACCATGAGCCATCCAAACCTCCACATCATAGGTATAGAGGAACAAGAAGAATCCCAGAATAATGGTATTGACCAGATCTTCAACAGAATTATTATAGAAATTTTCCCCAAATTTAAGAAAGATATACCCATATAAATACAAGAAGCACATAGAACATCAACTAGACAAGAAAAGACATTCCCCGTGCCATATCATAGTCAAAACCTTAGATGCACAAAACAAAGACAGAATACTGAAACCCACAAATGAAAAACAATAAGTTACATATAAAGGGAAACCCATCAGAATTACAGCTGACTCATTTATTTATTTATTTATTTATTTATTTATTTATTTATATGAATGTACTGTCTGCATGTAGCTTTGTGCACCCGTGTTGTGCAATGCCTCGGAGGTTGGATTCCCCCGGAACTGGAGTTAAAGATGGTTCTCACCCGCCATGTGGATGCTGTGGATCGAACCTGGGTCCTCTGCAAGAGCAGTCAGCACCCTCAACTGCTAGGCCATCTCTCCAACCCCATAGCTGATATTTCAACTCAAACAATGAAAGCCAGAACAGCTTGGACCAAAGTATTCCCAGTTCTAAATGATTACAGATGCCAACCCAGGTTACTTTACCCAGGAAAAATTGTCAATTTTATTTGAAGGAGAAAAAAACCAAAACTTTCATGAGATAAACAATATAAAATAAGACATATCAAAAAAACCAACCCTTCAGAAAATACTTGAAGCAATTCAAAGGACAGAGGAAAGTAGCAACTGTTCCCAAGTGGGAAAAGAAAGTAAGTAATGAACGTGTAACTGTGGAAATACAAACTGAGAACAAAAAAGCAAACAAAGTAAATTGAAGGAAAGCAATATACATCTCTCAAAAACAACCTTAAATATCAATGTTTTGAACATCCAAATCAAGAGACACAGACCGAGAAAATATATTAAGAAATTCAATCCAATATTCTGTTGTCTATAAGAAACCCATCTCAACGTCAAGGACAGGCACCATCTTAAGGTGAAAGGATGCAAAAAATATTCCAACCAAATGATACCAAAAATCAAGTAGAAGTTACTATTCTAATATCAGACAAATAGACTTCAAATTAAAACTAATCAGAAGAGATGAAGAAAGCCACTACATCCTTATCAGAGGAACAACTAATCATGGGGATTTCACAATTGTAAATATGTATCCACCAAACTCTTGTGTACCGCACTTCATAAGGACCATCCCACAATGCTTCAAAGCACAAATTAATCCAAGCACACTAATAGCTGGAAAATTCAATACCCCACTGAACCCATTGAAAAGATCAACTGGACAAAGAACACACAGAGAGACATTTGAATTGAACAATGCAATACAATATACCAAATGGACCTAACAGACATCTACCGAATATTCCACCCAAGCAACAAAGAATATACTTTCTACTTGGCACCCTGTGGAACATTCTCCAAAATCAACCATATACTGGGACACAGAGTAAACCTTGACAAATCCCATAAAAATATTGAAATAATTCCATGCATTCTATCAGACCACAGTGCAATAAAGCCTAATATCAACAACAGAAAGAGCCCTACACTCTAAAAGAATTCGTGAAAAATAAACAACAGACTACTGATGGGTCAAAGGAGAAATAAAGAAAGAAATAAAAGCATTCCTGGCACAAAACAAAAACCTAGAAAAATCAGTAGCCTTTTTTGTTTTCTGTAAATAACCAGAAACTGGAAAAGGAATGGAGGGAGACATTCATATTAACAATAGCCTCGAAAAATAAAATATATAAGAACAAACCTGACCAAAGACACTAAAAATCTCTACAGTGAAAAATGTAAATTCCTGAAGGAGATTGAAGCAGACTCCAGAAGATGGAAGGACTTCCCATGCTCATGGATTCAAAGAATTAATATAGTAAAAACCAACCATTCTGTCCAAAGAAAGATATAGATTCAATGCAATCTCAATTAAAATCTCCATTAGTTTCTTCACAGATGTAGAAAAAGCATCTTAAAGTTCATATGAGTAAACAAAAGACCCCGGGTAGCCAATGCAACACTGAGCAAAACGAGCAATGTGTGTGTGTGTGTGTGGGGGTGGCATTACTATACCAGACTTCAAACTATATTACAGGTCTATATTCATAAAACCACAAAAATATTGGCACAAAAGTAGACCCATAGATAATAGGAACAAATCGAAAATCCAAACTTGAGGACATCCAATTTCAGCCACCTCATATTTCACAAAGGGGCCAAGAAAACTCAATGGAGGAAATACAGGATCTTCAGCAAATGGTGTTGGCAAAACTGGATCATCACTTGTGGAACAATAAAATTAAACCCTTACATCACACCCTATACAAAAACAACACCAAATGTATCAAAGACATCCATGTGAAAACCCAAAAACTCTGAAAATGATAAAAGAAAACTTTAGCAGTAACCTACAAGACATAGGTGAAGAAGAATTTCTAAATCAGACAGCAGCTGTGCAGGAAATAAGGTCAACAATTGAAAAGTGGAAACTTATTGGATTCAACAGCTTCTGTCCAGTGAAAGAAACAAAGAAATGAAGAGAAAACCCACAGAGTGGAAGGAATTCTTCACCAGTGATACATCTGATAGAGCATTAACATCCAGAGTGTATAAACTACTCAAAAAACAAAGGAGCAAGAAAAATGAATGATCCATTTAAAAGATGGAGTAAAAAGCTGAACAGAAATTTCACAAACAAAAATGCAAAGATGGCTAGAAACAACTTAAAAATTGTGCAAGGCCTCTAATAATTAAAGATATGCAAATTAAAACCACTTTATTATCCCATCTTACTCAGGTAAGACTGCTTATGATCAAGAAAACAAAGGATACCAAATGCTGGAAAGGTTGTGGTGAAAGGGAAACACTCATCCACTGCTGGTGGGAATGCAAACTCATACAACCCCTAAGGAAAGTAACATGGAGAACTTTCAAAAGAATCAAAATGAGCCTACCACCCGACTTAGTCATACCACTACTGGGTACATACCCACAAGACTCATCCTATGCAAGAAAAGCATGCACATTCATGTTTATTTCAGCTGTCTTCACAATAGCAAAGAGCTGGAGGCAACCCAGGTGTCCTTCAACCCATGAGTGGATAAAGAAAATGTGGTATATCTATAGAAGAGAATTCTATGCAGGTGTGAATAAAGATGACATCATGAACTTTGCAGGTGAATGGATGGAACTAGAAGCCATTATGCTAAGTGAAGTAACACAGTCCCAGAAAAACAAACACTTTATGCTGTCCTTCATTTGTGGATCTTAGCACCAAATCTTTATTGGTAAATCAAACTGAATATTTTTCCTTTTTTCTTTTAGTAAATATAACATCTGATGTTTCTCATCAACTTGCTATGTAATGTAGGAATATCAATTAATATATATTTTTCTTTAACCACTTACAACTCTACTTTCAAAATGTGAATCCTTAAACATGTTTTGGAATTAACCTATAGTTAATTCTCAGACGTCATAATTTTGGTATATTGCGGCATGTATATATGCAAAGTTTGAAGGGATACAAATTGGATGGAACAATAACAACATAAAATCCTGGGATATTAAACCCCTACCTCTCGCCATGTACAAAAGTCAACTCCAGATGGATCAAAGACCTCAACCTGAAACCCCAAACTCTGAAGGTGATAGAAGAAAAAGTTGGCAGCAGACTACAAGACATAGGCATAGGAAAAGACTTCCTAAATCAGACAGCAGCTGCGCAAGAATTAAGGTCGACAATTGACAAATGGGACCTCGTTAAACTCAAAAGCTTCTGTACATCAAAAGAAACAATCAAGGAAGTGAAGAGAAATCCCACAGAGTGGGAGGAAACCTTCACTGCAGATACATCTGACAAAGCATTGATTTCCAGAATATATAAACTACTCAAAAAACAAAGAAAAAAGAAAACAAATAAAAAAAAAAAAAAAAAAAAAAAAAAAAATCTGAACAGAGACTTTTCAAAAGTGAGCGAATTAGAGATATGGCTGAGAAACCTTTTAAGAAGTGTTCAACATCACTAATTCATTAAGGAAATGCAAATCAAAACCTTTTAAGATATCATCTTACTCCAGTATGACTGGCTAGGATCAAGAATACACAAATATACCAAGGCTGCCTGGAGAGGTTGTGGGGGAAAGGAGAACCACTCATTCCACTGCTGGTGGGAATGTAAACCTCTACAGCCACTCGTGGAAAGCAGTGTTGGAGAACCCTTGGAATACTTGCAATGAACTTGCCACCCTGACCCATCCCCATACTACTCTTCGGCATGTACCCTCAATACTCACCCCACCACAGAGATTACATGTACGGCCAATGTTTATTTCAGCTCTCTTCACAATAGCAAAGGAGCTGGATCCAACCCAAATGCCCCTCAACTTATGATAGAGATAGAAAATGTGGTAACATCTACACACAATGAAGCTCTATGCAGCAGTAAAGAAAGATGACATTCATGGATCAGCTTTGCAGGAAAATGGCTGGAGCTATGAGGAACATCATGCTGAGTGACAGTAACACACAGTCCCAGAAAAACAAACGATGAATTGTATCCCTCATCTGTGGATACTAGTGCCCAACTTACCTAGTTATAAGTATCTTTGTTGTAGGGCCCCCCTGGCTTTTTCGTCTAAAGCAAGCCTTGGGCATGACTGCATTATTGGAAACAAAACAACAACAGAAAGAACTGCATCAAAGAACTGACTTTTGAAACAGTGAACTTCTGCCTCAAAACAGTCAACTTCCAAAATGGAGAATATTGAGAAAGGATGAGAAAGAGATGAAAAACATCGTTTGCAGAATGCATTGAGCTTCTGGTTGGGATGGGGACTATGGGCGGGAACACGGGTTTTCTAGATTTTGTTAAAAAAAAAAATTTATGTGAAAAAAACTAAAAAATAAAATTCTGGGTCAAAGAAACTGACTGAAACTATAAACTTTCTGCCCCCCAAAAGTAAACTTCTGCATTGAAAATAAAAAAAAAGAAAAGAAAAGAAAAAGATGATAGACATGTATTGACAGGAATGCATGATGTTTTAGCCATGGTGGGGTGGGCAATAGGTTTAAATTTTTGTTTAATAATGTTGTTATATGGGCTTGGAGAGATAGCCTAACGTTAAGCAGCACCGACTGCTCTTGCAGAGGACCTGCGCGTTTTTCAATCCCAGCACCCACATGGTGGACTTGAGAACCGTCTGTAACTTCCAATTCTTAGGATGAATTCCAGTTCCAAGGAAAATTGACACCTCCTTCTGAACTCCGTGGTTGTCGTGCACGACCACGGGTGCCACAAACTATCATGGAGGACAGTACATTCATACAAATTCAAAATAAATCAAAATTAAAAAAAAAATGGATTGTATGGGGCTGAGAGATGTTGGCTCAGTGGCTAAGAGCAACTGCTGCTCTTCTAGAGGACCTATGTTCAATTCCCAACACCAACATGGTGGCTAACAAAGCATCTATATCTCTTAAGTTCCATTGCATTGCGGACTATAGGGTGCATGTTACACACATGCATGGTAATACATCTCATAACATGAAAATTTTTAAAAAATAAACTTAAAATAAAACTGGTAAAATATTTTTTTTAAAAAATGCATAAGATTGTACAAAACCTCAATTACAAAAAAGAAAACAGTTTCTACTTTCCTGCTACATCTTAAAAAAAATTTTTGTTTTTTTTTTTTTTTTTTTTTTTTTTTTGGGTTATTTAATTTTATTATTTATTTATTTATTTATTATTTACTTTTGTTCATTTGAAGCATGTGGACTTCAAGGATAAATTTGATCAGGGTTTGCTTCCAATTCCTTATTTCTTATACTAGTGATTGAACCCCAATGTGATTTACCATGAGAGAACTGGCTTTGATATCTTTGTTTACATCACTATACTAATGCACAGGTCCTAAGCTGGCTCCCAGAAATGGGTTCACTAAAAATGTGACCCATAGGAAATATCAACGATAATGAGAGATAAAAAAAAATGTGTTAACTTGCATAAAGCAAAGTAGATTGTTAAATTGCTGAACCCAAATGTAGTCTTTTGAATTACCTACTAGGGCTTATTTTGCAGTGCTTTGTAAATGTTGATATATGTGGGGTTCTATATCAAGTGATGTTGGAATAATATAAAATTAATCGGACAAACAAAATCGAGACAAGCCTGTTACACAAGACTAACTAAGCCACCAGTAAACTTCTGCATTGAAAAGTTTTTAAAAAGACTGAGAAAAAATGCAAGACAGTACTTAACATGTAGAGCGATCCTAAGCCTCTCGGCTAAGCAGCGCAGAGGTGCAAGATAGAGGTGTGCAGGATGGGGGATGAATCTAAATTGATTAATAAACGTTAGTTGAAATACACTCAATAGAATTAATTTAAGAAAATAGTGTCATGCAGTTCTCCTTTAGAACAATGCAACCAAACACACTGCCAAAAACCTTAGGATATAAACAAGATTTGTTTTGGCTTTCATTCCTGATAATTTTCCGTTGCGCTCTATCTTGCTGTCCCCAACTTACCATTGTCAACCAGCCAGAGAACTCCTGAACTCCAAGTCCTATCCTCAACGACTCAGAACCGCACAACTTTTGGGATTTTCGAAGGAAATCTCCACTCCTCTGTGTGTCTTGGCCGACGTAATTCCCAGCTGATATTGCCTCTATTATTTTGGTGAGTGCACATTTGAAGTACGTGTGTGATCTGATATTATTGTTATATAAATTTACAGCATATGAGAAATGCTCTGTGGTTTTATATTGTATATTAGAGATAATATATATAGTGATAGATAATAATTTATGAGTAGATAATATATATATATGATCTATTTATGTTAATTGATAATTAGAGAACCTGTGATGCGTCATCTTGCATGTCACATTGATTATAAAATAAGGGTTCCCCCTATATGCATGCCCAGATCCATGCATTAGGTAAATGTTAAGCCTATCAACACAGTGAAAAATTTGTGATACTTTGATGCCCCTTGCAGGACTATATCNAAAAAAAAAACTGAGAGAAAGATGCAGAACAGTTATGGCAGAATGCATGATCTGGGATGGGGTGGGGTTGGGTGACTGGAAGGGAAAGGGAAATATGCCTGAACTGAATTGGAAAATGATGTACGAAATACACAAAGCATCACCACAGAGATGCATGCACGGCCATGTTTATTGCAGCTCTCTTCACAATAGCAAGGAGCTGGAACCAACCTAATGCCCCTCAACTGACGAGTGGATAGAGAAAATGTGGTACATCTACACAATGGAGCTCTATGCAGCAGTAAAGAAAGATGACATCATGAGCTTTGCAGGAAAATGGCTGGAGCTAGAGGACATCATGCTGAGTGAAGTAACACAGTCCCAGAAAAACAAACGATGAATTGTATCCCTCATCTGTGGATACTAGTGCCAATTACCTAGTTATAAGTATTTCTTGTGTAGGGCCCCCTGAGCTTTTGTCTAAAGCAGTTGGGCATGATGCATATTGGAAACAACAACAACAACAGAAAGAACTGCATCAAAGAACTGACTGAGACAGTGAACTTCTGCTCAAAACAGTCAACTTCCTCATGGAGAATATTGAGAAAGACTGAAAAAGAGATGAAAAGCATGTTTGGCAGAATGCATGAGCTCTGGTGGGATGGGGGAATGGGCGGGAACACGGGTCTAGATTTGTTAAAAAAATAAATTTATGTGAAAAAAAATAAAAAAATAAAATTCTGGGTCAAAGAACTGACTGAAACTATAAACTTCTGCCCCCAAAAGTAAACTTCTGCATTGAAAAATAAAAAAAAAGAAAAGAAAAGAAAAAGATGAAAGACATGTATGACAGAATGCATGAGTTTAGCCATGGTGGGGGGGCAATAGGTCTAAATTTTGTTAAAAATGTTGTATATGGGGCTGGAGAGATAGCCTAGCGGTTAAGAGCACCGACTGCTCTTGCAGAGGACCTGGGTTCAATCCCCAGCACCCACATGGTGACTGAGAACCGTCTGTAACTCCAATTCTAGGAGAACTCCAGTTCCAAGGAAATCTGAGACCCTCTTCTGAACCTCCGTGGTGGTGCACGACACGGGTGCACAAACCTACATGGAGACAGTACATTCATACAAATTCAAAAATAAATAAAATTAAAAAAAATGTTGTATGGGGGCTGAGAGATGTCTCAGTGGCTAAGAGCACTGACTGCTCTTCTAGAGGACCCAGGTTCAATTCCCAACACCAACATGGTGGCTAACAAGCATCTATATCTCTAGTTCCATGGCATTGCAGGACAAGGGTGCATGTACACACATGCAGGTAATACACTCATAGACATGAAATTTTAAAAATAAACTAAAAAAACTGGTAAAATATTTTTTAAAAAATGCATAAGATGTACAAAACCTCAATTAACAAAAAAGCAAAACAGTTTACTTTCCTGCTACATCTAAAAAATTTGTTTTTTTTGTTATTTATTTATTTATTTATTTATTTATTTATTTATTTATTTATGTTCATGAAGCATGTGGACTTCCAAGGATAAATTTGATCAGGTTGCTTCCAATTCCTTATTTCTTATACTAGTGATTGAACCCCAATGTGATTTACATAGAAACTGCTTTGATATCTTTGTTTACATCATATACTAATGAACAGGATCTAAGCTGGCTGCCCAGAAAATGGGTTCACTAAATGTGACCATGGTATCAGAATGGAGATAAAAATTGTGTTAACCTTCATGCAACTTTATTGTTAAAATCTGAAACCCTAAATGTGCTTTGGAATTAACCTATAGCTTATTTTCAGGCTTTGTAATTTTGATATATGTGTGGGGTGTATATATGCATATGTTGGAATAATATAAAATTAAAGGGACAAAACATAGAGAGAGAAACCTGTTCAAAGAACTGACCAAAACAGTAAACTTCTGCATTGAAAAGGTTTTAAAAGACTGAGAAAAAGATGCAAGACAGTACTTAACATGTATGGCAGAATCCATAAGCTCTGGCGGGGCGCAGAGGGTGCAAGGAGTGGGCATGGATGGGGGAATGAGTCTAAATTTGATTAAGAAACGTTATTTGAAATACACTCAATAAAAATTAATTTAAGAAAATAGTGTCAGCAGTTCTCCTTTAACAATGCACAAAACACACTGCCAAACCTGAGGATAACAAGATTTTGGTTTTGGCTTCATTCCTATAAGTTTCCGTGCAGCTCTTGCTTTCCCCAGACTTACCATTCAACCAGCCAAGACTCCTGAACTCCAAGTCCTTCCTCAGACTCAGACCTCACCACTTTTGGGATTTTTCAGGATCTCCACTCCTCTTTGTGTCTTCCTGAGAATTCCCAGCTGATATTGCCTCTTTATTTTGGTGAGTGCACATTTGTACTGTGTGATCTGAATTATTGTTATAAATTTAAGCATATGAGAAATGCATACTTGGTTTTATTATCTGTATATTATAGATAATATATATTATAGATAATATATATTATAGATAATATATATATATATATATTATTTATTTATTAGTATAGAGAAACCTGATGCTCATCTTGCATTCATCATTGATTATAAAATAAGGGTTCCCCTATATGCATGCCCAGATTCCATGCATTAGGTAATATATGTTAAGGCCTATCAACACAAATTTGTGATACTTGATGCCCCTTGGCAGGACTATATCCACTGGCACCTGGTCAGCATATTAAGCTTCACTCCATTAAAGAATACCAACTCTCCTTCACTCAACAGTGATCAGTTGACAATAGCTCCTCAGATATGCTTGTGGATTGTTACACATTTCTCCAGTTCTATCCTGGGTATTTGTCTAGTTTGAGTTTTCACTTTTGTTTTAAGATGATATGAGCATGATTCCAATTCTCCAGAACCATCTTTCCTTGAAGTCAACCACCACCCCTGGCAATTACAATTCTTCTTCCCTGTCTTCTACAGTGGTCCCTGAGTCCTGGATTGATGAGTTATAATATTGTGGTCTTGTCCAGGGACACTTAATCTGAAGTGTCCCATTATTTACATCTTGGCTACTTGTGGCTTTCTGTGCTATTCACCATCCGTTGCATGAAGAGGCTTTGCTGGTGAGAATTTAAAGAAGGTTTAATAATTTTTCTGCCCCCTGTTTAACAAAGTTCAATGAGCCTTAGCCCAAAAGGTTGTAGTATAGCTGTTTTATATACAGCTGAGGAACTCAGAGACTCATTTTCTCTGCATTTGACCAGTTCTGGAACTCTGTAATAGAGTCCGTCTGTTGCAAAAATAAGCATCTTCAAAAAGGGGTGAAAGGTACACTTGTCTGTAAATATGAGGATCCATATACGGAAATTATGTGGGTCTAAGTACATGCCAAAGGTACATTATTTTCTAGGATATATGACCTCTCCAACCTTGTGTATTTGACTATATTTATAGTATCACGCAAGTGTTCCTTGCCATTGAGCAGGCTTTATGTCCAATTGATAGATGGTAATTATCGCCAAGGTAAAATTTCCACTACTGGAACAATAGGGATAATTTGCTCTCTCAGTCATTGTTCTTGGTTTTAGACTTTACAGCTGGGTTGGATTGTTGATTGATTTTCTCCCTTAGCACATTGCATAGTATCCTTTGATCCTATGAGTGGTAGTCTTTAGGAAGGAGAATTCTAAATCGGTTTTATTTAAAATGATCCAAGTCCTGTGTATAAAGTATCTCCTATCTTCAAGTTCTGGGAGGCAATTAAGGGTTGTGTCAATAACCTGTGTTATTTGGGAAGTGGCTTGGACTACCCTGACCAACAACTAGAAGTGAGATTTCTCCTGGCTGCCACTCTTTTTCTTTATTCTATAGCCCTCATATCTCTATATGCACATATAAACATATATTTGTATATGTGATAGTATGTGAGTGTTTCATCAGGCTTTAAAAAACTTCCATCTGTTTTTTCATATCACCTAAGCATTATTTATCTCTTTTCTATCTCTACCTGTATAAACCTCCATTCTCTCTCCCTAGTAAAGTTATTCTCATTTTCCCCCTTCCCCCTTGCTAATATCTGTCTCCCTTTATCTCTTTATCTCAAGATCCTTCTTCGTCTTTATGCCCATCATTCTTTTTATCATCCTCCCTTTTTTACTCCCAGTTAATCTCAATTTTCCCCATGTCCTCCTTGATAACACCAGTCTCTTACTCCACCCTTCCCTGGGAATCTCTTTCACTTTACTCTTATGGTTCCTTTGAATTTTTCCTGCATACTGCAGCTCTATCAGGCAGAATCTGACACATAAGGATTCCCAAGCTAAGATCCAAAAATGAGACAAAATATAACCTGCTTGCTTTTCCAAGCCTGTGTTATTTCTCTTAGAATAACTGTTTTGACTTCTATCATTTTATCTTATTTCATATATTGTGTCTTTTTTGAAGACAGAGTCTCCCTGTAGACCCAGCTAGCCTGATATTCACTTTGTGAACAAGGCTGGCTTCACCCTCATAGAGATCCACCTGCCTCAGATTCCTGAGTACTGAGATTAAAGAGATTAAAGTCAAAAAATAGCATCCATGAGAAGTTTCTTTTTGTTAATTATATTGCTAAGTAGAAATTTATCGTGTAAATGTACCACACTGATTTTTTTCCATTAGCCACTCATTGTTGAGGGACAATTAGATTGTTTCAACTACTTACCTATTGTGAAAAGAACAACAAACATTTTTGAACAAGTAGAATGAGTCCACTGTGTATATGTAAAGGTGTGGTATAACAAGGCCATATGGTAGATTCATTTTTAGTTTTTTAATAGTTCTCCACACAGCTTTTGATAGTGGTTGCACAAGTATACATACTATCCCTTCAAGAGAGCGTTCCCCTTTAGCAAAATCTTCACCAAGATTGATGTCATTTGTACTCTTAAACTTAACTGCTCTGGAGTTGGATGGAAACAGAAAATTGTTTTGATTTACATTTTCCAAATTAATAAGTATGTTGAATACTTTAAGGTGTTTCTTTGCCTTATTTATTTATTTATTTATTTATTTATTTATTTATTTTGAGAACTCTGTTCAAATCCATAACCTATTTTTAATTGAGTCCTTTGCATTCAGTTTCATTTTTTGAATTGTTTGTATATTTTAGATACAAATACTCTCTCAGCTCTGTGGCTGGTCAAGACTTTCCCCCACTTTGTGGGGTTCCTCTTCACTTTCCTGGTTGCTCTTTTGCAGTACAGAACCTGTTTAGTGAGGTCCCACTTGTCGAATTTGACCTTATTTTCTGAGCAAATCTTTTCCTAAACCTATTAATGGAGGATAGTGTTTATGTTTTCTTCTAATAGGTTTGAAGTTTCAATTTTCAGATTGAGATATTTGTCCATTTGTAAATGAATTTTGTTCTGGGTGAAAGTTAAAGATATAGTTTCATTCTTTTACAGATGGAGATCCAGTTTTGCCAACACCAAATGTTGAAGATGCTATGATGAAATCTTTCTCTATTGTGTATTCTTGGCACTTTTGTCAAATATCATGACTGAAATTATAGGCACTTATGTTTCTTATCTATATGCCTGTTTTGTGCCAGTAGTGTGCTTCTTTATGACTATAGCTCTGTGATATAGTTTAATATCTTGTATGGTAATCCCCATAGCATTGCTCTTTGTTATTTTTTATATAATATTTATGTTTTGTGTAATTCAGACATCATTTCTCAGATCAGTTTAGACATATTCCCTTTTTCATTACCCCCAACCCACCCCAGATCATGCACTCTGCTATAACTGTCCTTCATCTTTCTCACAGTCTTTTTTATGTTTAGGAATTCAGATTTTCCTTCTTTAATTTTATATTACTCTAAAATATGAATACATACTTTCCACTCATATACAGTAATGACAGAGTCTGAACATAAGTGGTGGATCACTTCTAGAGCCCATTCAGAGGTTTACATTATAACAGCATAGTTGCTTTCAGATAAACAGAAATATAACAATAATGTTGTTCAGCTTGTCTTTCATCTGGAGATTTGGTGTTACCATCCACCATTTGCTGCTTATTTTTCTGGGACTGTGTGACTTCACTTAGCATAATGGCTTCAATTTCCATCCATTTGCCTGCAAAGTTCATGATGTCATCCTTCTTTACTGCTGAGTAGTACTCCATTGTGTAAATATACAATATTTTTGTCATCCACTCCTCAGATGTGGCACATTTGGGTTGGCTCCAGCTCTTCAATATTGTGAAGAGAGATGCAATAAACATGGATGTGCATGTATCTTTGCAGTAGGATGAGTCTTGTGGTTATATACCCAGGAGTGCTATGACTGGGTCAGGTGGTAGGCTCATTTTGAGTCTTTAAGGGTTCTCCACACTGTTTTTCATAATGGTTGTACAATTTTATATTCCCACCAGCAGTGGATGAGTGTTCCCCTTTCCCCACAAACTCTCCAGCATTTGGTGTCTTTTGTGTTCTTGACCTTAGCCAGTCTTATTGGAGTGAGATGATATCTGAGAATGGTTTTAATTTGCCTTTCCTTAATTATTAATGATGTTGAACACTTTTTAAGATGTTTCTCAGCCATCTTTCCTTCCTCACTGGTGAAGTCTCTGCTCAGCTCTTTACTCTATCTTTTGAGTAGGTAATTTGTTTTTTTTTACTTCTTTGTTTTTTGAGTATTCTACATATTCTTGATGTTAACGCTCTGTTTGATGAATCACTGGTTAAGATTTCCTCTTACTCCGTGGGTTTTCTCTTGACTTTATTATTTGTTTCGCTTTACAGAAGCTTTTGGCTTTGACGAGGTCCCATTTGTGGACTGTTGACCTTATTTCCTGTGCTGCTGCTGTCTGATTAAAAAGTCTTTTCCTACACCTATGTCTTGTAGGTTGTTACCAATTTTTTCTTCTATCACCTTCAGGGTTTCTGGTTTTATGTTGAGAACTTTGATCCACTTGGAGTTGATTACTGTACAGGGTGAGAAGTAGGGGTATAATTTTGTTCTTCTATAAATGGTGATCCAGTTTGCCAGCACCATTTACTGAAGATGCTATCCTTCCTCTATTGAGGTTTTCTTGACCCTTTGTCAAATATGAGGTGGCTAAAATTGTAGGAGCTCAAGTTTGGATCTTCAATTTTGTTTCATTGGTCAACAGATCTGTTTTTGTTTCAGTACCAGGCTGTCTTTATGACTATGTCCCTGTAATATAGCTTGAAGTCTGGTAGAGCAATACCCCAGGTATTGCATTTTTCATTCAGGGTTGCTTTAGCTATTTTGGGTCTTTCATTTTTCCATATGAATTTAAGGAATTTTTTTCCAAGTCTGTGAAAAAGCTCATGGAGATTTTGATTGGGATTGCATTAAATCTGTATATAAATTTGGGTAAAATGCACATTATTACTATATTAATTTTTCCAAATAATGAACATGGGAGATCTTTCCATCTTTTGATGTCATTTTCAATCTCCCTCTTCAGGGGTTTATAATTTTTATTGTAGAGATCATTGGTATCTTTGGTTAGGTTCATTCCCACTTATTTTATTATTTTTGAGGCTATTGTGTGTGGGAAGGTCTTATATTCTTTCTCCACTTGTTTATGTTTGGTGTAAAAAAAAGCTATTGATTTTTCCAGGTTAATTTTGTATCCTGCCACTTTACTGAAATGCTTAATTATTTCTAGAAGTTTTCTGGTGGAGTTTTTAGCATCCCTTAGGTAAATTATCATATCATCACAAAAAAGGACAGCTCGAGTTCTTCTTTTCTGATTAGTGCTCCTTTAATTTCCATCTCTTGTCTTATTGCCTTACCAAGGATTTCAAGCATTATGTTGAAGAAGAGTGGTGATAAGAGACAGCCTTGTAGGATTCCTACCTTTAAAGGAAATGGTTCCAAATTTTCTCCATTTAGGATGATGTTGGCATTGGGTTTGCTACATATGGCTTTGATCATGTTGAGGAATGTTCCCTTCAGTCCTATTTCCTCTAGGAATTTAAACATGAAGGGAGGTTGGATCTTGTCAAATGATTTTTTCTGCATCAATTGAGATGATCATGTGATTTTTGACTTTCAGTCCATTTGTATGTTTTATGATATGAATTGTTTTACATATGATGAATCATCCCTACATCTCTGGTATGAATCCAACTTGGTCATGATAGATGATATTTTTGATGTGTGTCTGTATGTGATTTGCAAGTGCTTTGTTGAGAAGTTTGTATCTATGTTCATTAATGAGATGGGTCTATAGCTTTATTTTTTGCTTTTGTCTTTGTCTGGTTTTGGTATCAGAGTGATCCTGGCTTCATGGAAGGAATTTGGGAGAATGCCCTCTGTTTGTATCCTTCTGAACAGATCGAGTAGGAATGGTTGTAGGACTTCTTTAAATGTTTTATAGAATTCTCCTGTGAATCCACCTGGGCCTGGGCTTTTTTAGTTGGGAGATTTTTTTGTTACATCCCCAATTTCCTCAGATACTATGGGTCTGCTTAAACTGTCAATCTCTTTCTTCTTAATATGGTATGTTAGCTAGCTTTAGTGTCAACTTGACACACCTGGGTTGAAAGTGCCTCAGTTTGGGAATTCCTTCCATTGGATTAGACTATGGCTATGTCAGTAGGGCATTTTCTTGTTTATTGAGTGATATGAAGGGCCCAGCCAATTGTGGGTGGTGGCATCCCTGGGCAGGTGGTCTTTATTATATAAGAAAGCAGGTTGAACATGGACTTGAAGAGAAAGTTTGTAAGCAGCGTTTCTCCATGAACTGTGTTCCAGCTCTTGCCTCCAGGTTACTGGCCTGAGTTCCTACCTTGGGCTTCCTAAGTGATGAACTGTGACCCTGGAAATGTAAAATGAATAAAACCTTTCCTCCCCAAGTTTGAATTGATCATCTGAGTGCTTTGTCATATCAATTAAAAGGTAACTAGAACAGATGGCTTTATCTTTGATATTTTGTGTTTCTACATAAATTTTAGGATGTTTTTCTAGTTCTTTGAGTAATGTTATTAGGATTAGGATTACCATTGCATGGAATCTATACATTGTTTTTGGTATAATAGTAATTTTCATTATATTAAATCTACCAGTAAATAAAAATGGAGGATCTTTCCATCTTCTTGGGTATTACCTCCCTCTTTCTGCAAAGATTTAAGCTTTTCATTGCAGAGGTCTTTAATGTCTTCTGATAGTGTATATTTTCTGGATGATATTTGAAGCTATAGTGATTGGGGTTGTTCCTGTGAGCTCTTTTTCTAATTCTTTGTTATTGATATATAGGAAGGTTACTGATTTCTATAAATTTATTGTACATTTTGCCAGTTTGCTGAAAGGTTTAATCATCTCTAAATTTTTATGCTTAATTTTTGGAATCTCCTATGTAATATATATCATCTACTAATAGTAAGCATTTGACTCTTCATTTTCAGGTTATATTCCATTAGTCCCCCTCTCTAGTCTCATTGCTTTAGCAAGAGTTTGCAGTAGTGTGGGGGCTGGAGAGATAGCCTAGCGATTAAGAGCGCCTACTGCTCTTGTCGAGGACCCAGGTTCAATTCCCAGCACCCACATTGCAGCTGAGAATCGTCTTTAACTACAGTTCTAGGGGAATCTGACACCCTTTTCTGACCTCCGCAGCATTGCATGACACGTGTGCACAAACCTACATGCAGATAGTACATTTCATCCACATACAAAAATTAACTAATTAAATTAAAAAAGAGTTTGCAGCAGTGTTATGTAAAGGAGTGAGGTAGTGGACAGCCTTGAATCATTCCAGATTTTAATGGAAATGTTTCATGTTTTTCTCCATTCATAACGATGTTTTCTGAATGTTTGTTGCATATAGCTTTCATTACATTGAGGTTCTTTCCCTGCAGTCCAAATCCTTCTAGGGGTTTTAACATAAATGCATGTTGGATTTTTTCAAAAACCTTTTCTGCATCTATGTAGATGATTATGTGATTATGTGAGTTTTGTCATTAAGCTCATGTATATGATTCAGAATTAACCTATATTAATACATCTCTGGAATAAAGCCAAATTTATCATGGTGTAAGGTATTAACATTTTTATTGACTTTTTTTTACATTTCATAAATTCGAATCTAATTTAGACTCCCTCATCCATCCATTTAGCCGAAATCCCCAGCAGACCTCATGTGTCCTGCTACACATTTTAAATCCTATCAAGTCATGCATTTGTACTTGGATATCCTTCAGTTCTAATTCATCCATTAGAGTCTATTCAGCCCATCTAAAGATCCTAAGTAATGTATACATACTCTCACCAAATAGTAATCAGTCTCCAACAGTTCTCAGTCTATGGTCAGCCAGCTACCCATTTCTCTCACTCTACTTTGGGTCTTTTCAGATTGAGTTAGCCTAGGTCCTCTGTTTAATGCTACCATTGCCACAATTTATTTGTGCAAGCTCCCAGTAGCCTTAACATCTCTCCTTTATTAACCATTCATGGCTCTTAAAATTTCCCTGCCCCCTCTTCTCAGTGGTACTTGAACAATGGGTGGGTGAGTTTATGTATATGTCCTATGCCGAAAAACACAATCTGCAGTAAATTCCTCTGTAAAACTTGGCCAGTTGTGGCCTTTAGTGGGCATCACACTCTGTTGTAAAAGGAAACCACTGGTGAAAGTTGGAAGATGCACTACTTATGTGTCTACCCCTCCTCTGCTATATTCTATGAGCCTTAGATGTAAATGTTCAACTGTAGATGTGTCACCTAGGAGGAATGGCCATCTCTCAGAAGCATATTCTGTTTCTGATCAGTTGTGGGATACTGTAGAAGCCCCCATATTTTGCAAAAAGAGCATTCTTTGATGAGTGGTCTAGAATATGATTGCCTGTAAATATAAGCATTCATATTTAGTGTATGGAAAAAATTCCATTTGTCTAGAGAATGATAGAGATTTTTTTTTCTAGAATACATGTCCTCTACAGCCATGTGTATTTGGCCCAGTTTACAGGGCCATCATTGAGTTCAGTCCCATTAAGACAGCTTTAAGTTTAGACAGCTGTTCATTAACTCTACGATAATATTAACACTACTGCAGCAATGGAGGTAGTTTGCTGTGCTGTTTGTTATGGTTGCTACCCCTTAGAACTGGGTTGGGCCATTGATTGATTTTCACCCTTATCATTTTGCATATTCTCATCTATCATTATGAGAGCTAAACTTCAGGTAGAAGACTTCCAGGTTAGTTCTTCCTCCAAGTCCTGTATTCAAATATATCCTGTCTTCATCAGGAGGGTCTTATTTTCCAGTTCTGGGAGATAACCAAAACTTTTGCAAAAGCCTGTGGTATTGGGAAGTCTCTTGTACCACACTCACTAATCATTTAAAGGACATTCTCTTCTGTCTGGAACTATGTTCCTTGCCATATAATCCCCACTTATAAACATAAAATAATGTTATGACAGTGTATGTGCATAAATCAGGGAATCTCAGGGCATCACATTTCCCTCTGGGTTATGTATACCCTCAAATCCACTCATTTCTACTCTTTTCCCCCATCAGAACTCCCTCTACCCTCTCTAGTGACACAACCCCCATTATCCCCACTCTTTCCCCAGTAACACTTGCCTCCAGCCAGCCCCCTCTCCTGAGCAACCCCACACACCCAGAGTGGCCCTGCACCTCCTCCTCCCCTCCAAGTAACACTTTTACTTTACTCACCTCCTCCTTAGTAACATCTGTTCCCTGCTATTGCCCTCTTTCTGATTCTTTTTTATTTATCTCTGTGTATCCTTTCTACTTTCCTGCTCCTGATATTGCATCATGTAATACACCAACTGATAAGGGATTGGTGCAGCAGTCCAAAATCAAGGCAGAACATATGTCATTTGCTTTTCTATTTGTGTTACTTCACTAAGTATAACATTGTATATTTTCATCTACTTATCTGCAAATTTCAAAAATTCATCTTTTTTTTTTGGAATGCATCTGCATGTAGTTTCCATGTATTGTGTTAAGAGTTTTTATATTTATATTCATTCCTGATATGGCCCTGTAGTTTTCAGTTTTAATTGTTTCTTTACCTAGTTTGTGTATTAAAGTGATTCTGGCTTCAGAGAAATTTTGTAGACTTACCTCTTTGTGTCTTATTAGATAATTTAATTAGTATTGTTTATATATCTTATTTGAAAACTTGGTCACATTCTGCTTCTAATCCCCCTGGTCCTGCCTTGTGTTTATTTGGTTGGCTCTGTATTATACTCTTGATCCCTTATTTGTTTTGGGTCAGTTCAAACCATTCACCTTAGCTGGGCTTGGTTGCACACGCCTTTAATCCTAGCACTTGGGAGGCAGAGGCAGGTGGATCTTTGTGAGTTCAAGGACAGCCTGGTCTACAGAACGAGTTCCAGGACAGCTGGGGCTACAGGGAGACCCTGTCTCAAAAAGACCAAAAAAAAAATATTTACAAATAAGGGGGCTGGAGAGATAGCCTAGCGGTTAAGAGCGCCGACCGCTCTTGCAGAGGACCCGGGTTCGATCCCCAGCACCCACATGGCGGCTGAGAACCGTCTGAAGCTCCAATTCCAGGNAAAGGGAAAAAGAAAGTGACCAAAGATCCAAGGACCTACAAGATGAGAATGACAGGCTCAAGAAGGAAGTGGAAACACTAAAGAAATCACAGGAGGAAATGAAAAAGGAAATTGAACATTTATCCAATCAACAGGAAAGGATGGGAAAAAGCCTCAGAAGCAGAATGGAAGAAGCAGAAAAAATAATATCAGACACTCAGGATAACATGGTCCAACTAGAATGCCCAAGTAAAGATTATGAAAAATTTAAAAAAAAACACAAGAGTGGAACAACCAAAAAATGTGGGACACTATGAAAAAAACCAAACCTCTGCATCATAAGGATAGAGGAAAGAGAAGAATCCCAAGACAACACTATTGACCAGATCTTCAACAGGATAATAGAAGAAAATTTCCCCAAACTGAAAAAAGACAAACTCATACATATACAAGAAGCACATAGAACACGAAACAGAAAGGACCAGAAAAGAAATTCCCCATGCCATATAATTGTTAAAACACTAGATGCTCAAAACAAAGACAAAATACTGAAAGCCAAAAAAGAAAAACAGCAAGTTACATATAAGGGAAAAACTCATCACAATCACAGCTGACTTCTCAGCACAAACTATGAAAGCTATAGGAATGTGGACCAAAGTATTCCCTGTACTAAACAACTTTAGATGCCAACCCAGACTACTATACCCAGCAAAATGTCAATCATAGTTGAAGGAGAAAAAAGAATCTTTCACGACATGAACAAGATGAAACAATACATGTCTAAGAAACCAACACTTCAGAAAATCCTTGAAGCAATCCAAAGAACAGAGGAAAGTAGCAACTACCCCTAAGCAATTAAAGAGAGAAAGCAACAAAATCATAGCAGAGTAAATATAAAACTAGACCAAGAATGCAAACCAAAAATAAGGTAAAAAGAAGCAACACACATCTCTCAATAATAACCTTAAATACTAATGGTCTAAACCCCCAAAGAAAAGGAATAGACTGGGAGAATGGATTAGGAAAGTGAACCCTTCTATATGCTGTCTACAAGAAACCCATCTCACCTTCAAGGACAGACACCACTTTAGAGTGAAATGATGGAAAAAATTATTCCAAGCAAATGGTTCCAAGAAACAAGCTGGAATGGCTATTCTAATATCAGACAAAATAGACCTCAAAGTTAAATTAATCAGAAGAGTCAAAGAGGGCCATTAAATCCTAATCAAAGGAACAATGAACCAGGAAGACTTCACAATCCTAATTGTCTATGCACCAAACTCTGGTGCACCTAAATTTATAAACACAACTCTGCAGGACCTCAAGACACAGATAAATCCTAACACACTAATAGTGGGAAACTTCAACACCCCACTAAGCCCCATGGATAGATCAACAGGACAAAAAATAAACAGAGAAACATCAGAATTGAACATACAATACACGAAATGGACCTCACAGACATCTACAGAGTATTCCACCCAAATACCAGAGAATATATTTTCTACTCAGCACCTCATGGAACATTCTCCAAAATCGAGCACATACTGTGGCACAAAAGGAACCTCAATAAATACAAAAGGATAGAAATCATTCCATGCATTCTATCAGACCACAGTGCAATAAAGCTCAATATGAACCTCCAATAAGTCCAACTATCTACAATAACACATGTAGATTAAACAACACAATTCTGAACAATGAATGGGTCAGGGAAGAAATAAAGACTGAAATAAAAGTATTCATGGAACTGAACAAAAAAGACAATACAACACAACAAAACATGTGGGATACTTTAAAGGCAGTCTTGAGAGGGAAATTTATAGCCCTAATTGCCCATATCAAATAAACAGAAAGGGAAAAAATAAACGACCTGACACTGCAGCTATAAATACTTGAGAGACAACAACAAATGAAGCCTAAACCCAACAAGCAGGAAGAAATAACAAAAATCAGAGCAGAAATCAATGAAATATAAACAAAGAAAACAATACATAAAATCAATGAATCCAAAAGCTGGTTCTTTGAAAAAATAAACAAAATAGACAGACCTCTAGCCCAGTTAACAACAACAACAACAAAAGAGCAACTCCAAATCAATAGTATTAGTGATGAAAGGGGAAACATAACAAGAGACAAAGAAAAAATCCAGACAATCATACTGGAATACTTCAAAAATCTATATTCCACTATGTTCAAAAACCTAAGAGAAATGGATAAATATCTGAAATCCTGGGAACCAACAAAGCATAACCAAGAAAAGACTGACAGTTTTTTTTTAATTTTTTAAATTTATTTTCATATGTGTATGAATGTATTGTCTGCATGTAGGTTGGTGCACCCATTTTGTGCAATACCATGGAGGTCAGAAGAGGGTGTCGGATTCCCCTGGAACTGGAGTTAAAGACGTTTTTCAGCCACCATTTGGGTGCTGGTGATCGAACCTGGGTCCTCTGCAAGAGCAGTCGGTGCTCTTAACCACTAGGCTGTCTCTCCAGCCCCAAGATTGTCAGTTTAAATAGACCAATAATATTAGAAGAAATTAAAGATGTAATTAAAAACCTCCCAACAACAAAGCCCTGGTCCAGATGGTTTCACGTCGGAATTCTATAAAACATTTAAAGAGGTCTTACAACCATTGCTACTCAAACTGTTTAGAAGGATACAAACAGAGGGAACTCTCCCAAACTCCTTCTATGAAGCCATAATCACTCTAATACCAAAGCCAGGCAAAGATGCAAGCAAAAAAGAAAACTATAGATCCACCTCACTAATGAATATAGATGCAAAACTTCTCAACAAAATACTTGCAAATCGCATACAGACACACATGAAAAAGATCATCCATCATGATCAAGTTGGATTCATACCAGAGATGCAGGGATGGTTCAACATATGAAAATCTATAAATATCATAAAACACATAAATGGACTGAAAGACAAAAATCACACAATCATCTCAATTGATGCAGAAAAAGCCTTTGACAAGATCCATCATCCCTTCCTGTTTAAAGTACTAGAAGGAATAGGACTGAAAGGAACATTCCTCAACATGATCAAAGCCATGTATAGCAAACCTACTGCCAACTTCAACCTAAATGGAGAAAAAATTGGAACCATTTCCCTTAAAGGCGGGAACCCGGCAAGGCTGCCCCCTATCACCACTCCTCTTCAACATAGTGCTCGAAACACTTGCTAGGGCAACAAGACAAGAGAAGGAAATTAAAAGAGTATTAATCGGAAAAGTAGAAGTTAATGGAAAAGAAGAAGTTAAGCTATCCCTCTTTGCAGATGATATGATAGTTTACCTAAGGGTTGCTAAAAACTCCACCAGAAAACTTCTAGAAATTATTAAGAGTTTTAGTAAAGTGTTGGGCTACAAAATCAACGTAGAAAAATTAGTAACCTTTCTTTACACCAACAATAAATGTAGAAAAGGAATACAAAGAGACCTTCCCACTCACGGAGTAGCCACAAAAATAATAAGATACCTGGGAACAAACCTAACCAAAAATACCAAAGAGCTCTACAAAAAAAATTTTTTTAAACCTCTGAAGAAGGAAATTGAAAAGGACATCAAAATATGGAAGGACCTTCCATGTTCATGGATTGGGAAAATTAAAAATGTCCATTTTACCCAAACTGATATACAGATTCAACGCAATCCCAATCAAAATCCCTATGAGCGTCTTCACAGACTTGGAAAAGAAATTGTTAAGTTCATATGCAAAAACAAAAGACCCCATAGCTAAACAACCCTGAGTGAAAAATGCAATACATGGGGGATTGCCCTACCAGACTTCAAGCTATATTACAAGGCCATAGTCATAAAGACAGCCTGGTACTGGTACAAAAACAGACCAGTTGACCATTGGAACAAAATTGAAGATCCAAATTTGAGCTCACATAATTTCAGCCACCTCATATTTGACAAAGGGGCAAAAAAACCTCAGTGGAGGAAAGGATAGCATCTTCAGCAAATTGTGCTGGCAAAATTGGATCACCATCTGTAGAAGAACAAAATTAAACCCGTACCTCTCACCATGCACAAAAATCAACTCCAAGTGCATCAAAGATCTCAACGTGAAGCCTGAAACCCTGAAGGTAATAAAAGAAAAAGCTGGCAACAACCTACAAGACATAGGTGTATGAAGAGACTTTCTAAACCAGACAGCAGGCACATGGGAAGTAAGGTCAACAGTTGACAAGTGGGACCTCATAAAACTCAAAAGCTTCTGTACAGCAAAAGAAACAATCAAGGAGGTGAAGAGAAACCCCACAGAGTGGGAAGAAATCTTTACCAGTGACACATCTGACAGAGCATTAACGTCAATAATATATAAACTACTCAAAAAACAAAGATGTAAGAAGACAAATACCTACTCAAAAGATGAAGAGCTGAACAGAGTCTTCACCAGTGAAGAATTAAAGATGGCTGAGAAACATCTTAAAAAGTGTTCATCATCATTAGTAATTAAGGAAATGCAAATTAAAACCACGCTCAGATATCATTTCACTCCAGTATGACTAGCTAAGATCAAGAAAGCAAAGGACAGCAGATGCTGGATGGATTGTGGGGAAAGGGGAACACTCATCCACTGCTGGTGAGAATGTGAACTTGTACAACCACTGTGGAAAGCAGTGTGGAGTACCCTTAAAAGACTTGGAATGAGCTTACCACCTGACCCAATCATAACACTCCTGGGTATATACCCTAAAGACTCATCCTACTGCCAATATATATGCACATCAATGTTTATTGCAGCTCTCTTCACAATAGCAAAGAGCTGGAACCAACCCATATGCCCCTCAACAGACGAGTGGATGACAAAAGGTGGTACATCTCCACAATGGAGTACTATTCAGCAGTAAAGAAGGATGGCATTATGAACTTTGCAGGTAAATGGATGGAGCTCGAAGCCATTATGCTGATTGAGGTGACACAGTCCCAGAAAGACAAAAGGAGAATGGTTTCCCTCATTTGTGGATGCTAACACCAAATCCCCCAGATGAAAGGCAAGCTGAATGACAGTATGGTTATATTTTTGTTTATCTGAAAGCAACTATGTTGTTATAATATCAATCTCTCAATGGGCTCTAGAATCCACCCACCAATTATTTTCAGACTCTGTAATTACTGTATATGGGTGGAGAGTATGTATCCATATTTTAGAATAATATGAAATTAATAGAGGAAAATGTGAATTCCTAAGCAAAAAAAAAAAAAAAGACTGAGAGAAAGATGCAGGATAGTTATGGCAGAATGCATGATCTGGGATGGGATGGGGTGGGGGGAAGGGATAGGGGAATATGCCTGAACAGAAATGAAAAATGATGTATGAAATACATAAAACATCAATAAAAAAGTAAAAACAATGCTTTAAAAAAGCCATTCACCTATAGCCTTTTTTTTTTTTTTGAGACAGGGTTTCCTTATAGTCACAGCTAGCCTGGAACTCACTCTGTAGACCAGGCTGGCCTTGAACTCATAGAGATCTGAGTACTTCTGCCTCCCAAGTTCTAGGATTAAAGGCATGTGCCACCACGCCTGGTGAACTTTATATTCTTTTATGTTTAATGGAGCCATTGAATTCAGAATGTCTTTTATTTTTTTATATTTTCTAATTTAATTTAGATTAAGTTTTAATTATTCCCTTATAATGTTCTAGATTATTTTGGTCTCTGTTATGATATGTCTCATTTTGTCTCTGATTTTCTTCATTTGGATTTTTTTTCTTTGTTAATTCCTTTTTTAGTATTAGAGGTTTTATGTAATTTATAGGACACAAACTATAAATTTATATGTGATGATGTCCTAACTGATTCGATTGGCTAACTAGCTTGTTTATCTTTTCAAAGAGCTAGCTCTTGAATTATTATTTGAGTTAAACAGCTTTAAAATATATGCTCTCCTCATAAGACTGCTTATAATGTATCCCAGTACAGTTCCATTTTTGTTTACTTGAGAAATACATTTATTTCTTCCTTGATTTCTTTTGGACCCATTGGTCATTCAGGAATATGTTGTTTAATCTACCTACATTCATGTCGTTACTAGAGTTTATTTTATTGCTAATTTTTAGTTTTAATGCATTGTCTTCCAATAGACTACTTGGACTTAGTTCAAATTTTTTATTTATTGAGCCTTGTTTTTTATCCTATTATGTGGTCTATTTTTGAGAACTTTCCATGGGTTTCTAGGTAGTATGTGTATTCTTCATTGCTTAGGTGGCCTCTTCTGTAGATGTCTGTTAAGTCCATTTGATGTATGATAGCATATAATTCAGATATTTCTCCATATATTCTTTGGCCTGATGACTGTCTGTTGTAGAAATTGGGGTATTGAAGTTACCTACTACTATATAGTTGTGATTAGTTATTATCTTGAAGAAAGGTGGTAATTGAGTGTGCCAGAGTATGATGCATATGTGTTCATGACTGTTATGTATTCGTGGTCAGTTGTTACATTGATCAGATATTAGTAACCTTCATCACTCCTAATTATTTCAAATTTCAATTCTATTGGGTGAGATATAAGGAGAGAAATCCCTGCTAGTTTCTTAAAGCCATTTCTGTAGAATTTTTTCCCAGCCTTTCACCCTTAGATGATGCTTAGATAAAATGAGTTTCTTCAAAATAACATGTAGATGGCTTTGGTTTCTTAATGTATTCTACTGTCTTGTATATTTTTCTTAGTTAGTTGAGGTCATTGATATTTATAGTTCTTTTTTAAAGTTGTGCATATATTGTGATTTTACTTTCTCTTTGTGTTCTTTCATTTCATTTATTTCTGTAACTTCTTGAGTATGGTAATTTATTTCTTTAGTCTTTTGTATTGCTTCAAGTATCCCCAGAAGGGCTGATTTGTTGGGGATGAGTTCTTTCATCCTCCATGTATGAAGGAATATTTTTCTTTACCCTTTGACTATGATAGGCAGCTTTCTGAGTAATGTGTTCTGGCTTGGCATCTACTATCTAAGGTCATTTAGAACATGGAATGCATTGCTCCAGGCTCCTCTGGTTTTCAAAGTGTACAATGGAAATGTAATTCTGAATATTTAGTGCTTTTACTATGATACGACCTGGGGAGTTTCTATTCTGTTCCTAATTGTTCTGTGTGCTTCTTGTACCTATGTAGGTATGTCATTCCTTAATTTAGGATATTTTTCTCCTACAGTCCTGTTGAATATCTGGACAATGCCAGTAACCTGAGTTTCTTATCATTCCTTTATGTATAGGATGCAGAAATTTGGTCTTTTCATGGTGTCTCATATTTCTTGCATATTGGTGTCTTGTGAATTTTTTATTTTCTTTCTTGAGCGCTCTGATAATTCAACTTAGTCATTCGGTCTTGATATTCTGCTTTCCATTTAATTCATTCTGCTCCTGTGGCTTTCTCTTGCTGTTTCCAATTGGCTCATGGTTTTGTTCAATGCCATAATTATTTTGGTGTGTGATTCCTTCAATATTTCTCTTTTGTGAATTCACTTTCCAAATCCTGAATTTTATTTCTTTTCATTTATCTGTATATTCATATTTTCTGAGCTTCCGTCAGAAATGCATTCAAATTTTCTGGGTTCTTTGAGTTGCTTATTTGTGTATTCTTTTTTTAATTTTGTTTATTTTTTATGTGTATGAATGTACTGTCTGCATGTAGATTTGTGCACCCATGTCGTGCAATTCCGCAGAGGTCAGAAGAGGGCGTCAGATTCCCCTGGAACTGGAGTTCTCCTGGAATTGGAGTTACAGAAGTTTCTCAGCCGCCATGTGGGTGCTGGGGATCTAACCTGGGTCCTCTCCAAAAACAGTTGGCGCTCTTAACCGCTAAGCCATTTCTCCAACCCTTATTTGTGTATTCTTTAAAGTAATTGCATTATTTGATCATGTTTATGGTTGTTGTTTTTTTTTTTTAATTTCTATGTCCTGGTGTTTCTCTGGGTAGTTATCATTTCACAATGATTCTATAGGACTGGAGTTCTTGGTGGGGACATATTGTCTTGTTTTTTAATATTATTTATGTTTTATGCATTGTTGTCTGGAAGTATGGATTTCTTTTGCTGATTTGGTGTCTGATATGGAACTCTAGCCTCAATTTGTTTAGATGAATTTCAGTTATTTTTACGTTGTTGATGCAGATTAGTTTCTTTATGTTTGGGGATGAAGCATGAGTTTGCCCAGATTCAGGTTCAAACTTTTTTTTTTCCAGGATAGTTTGATTCTAAGTTGGCTAGACAAGAGTTCTCCAGCAGGGTGAAATTATCTAGGGCAATTCTAAACTATGAGTATCCAGTGACTGGCTTCTGGCAGACTATTTCAGTAGGTATAGGAGGGGGCCTAGGCACAATGTGGCAATGAGAACATGGTAGAAATGGTCTAACTAGATGGAAGATGAAGTAGATAGAAGCTCTGGAGCAGGGTGAGCTGTTTAATTATTTTTAAATATTTGGCCCTATTTTTATTCTACACTTTTATTTTTATTTTTATAAAGTTTTGTTTAGTTTCAAACTTAAAGATTCGTTTCTCCACCAAGTCGAGTATAGTATTGAGCTTATCCAAATCCACAATTTAGTTCTGTTATACTATTTTTCTTCCCTCATTTCACAGCATTTTAAAATTTGTTATTACTTAGAATTTCCTTTTTATATTTTTCCATTTTTCTTTCATATTCTTTACTTTTCCCATTAAACTAGCATATTGTTTCTAGTTTAAAAAGTCTTGCCTATATATCATAACACTCCTTCCTTCTGTACCTCTTTAAAATGCTTGTTGGGGTTATCAAAACTGTAGTTTATCTGTTGGTGTACATTTGAGTTTGCTTTCTGATCCTGTGATAAACACTTTGAAGGATTATCAGGGAAATTTCTAAGCCATGAAAAATAAAGGAAATCACCATCCTGAATCTCAGATTTGAGTTCCTCTTAGAACTTCCTTCAAGTGATTGGCTATTACCTAGGCTTTGTAAAATAAAGCACACTATTGCTTTGGCTATCTGCACAAGACCTTCACACTCAAAAAAAGGACATGAAAGTAGGAGGAGAAATACTTGGGATGAAAAAGGGAGTTTGCATGTGATAGAGAGGGACAAGAAATGGTGGCAGTGAACATGATCATAGTAAATTCTATACATGTGTATAACTGCCAAACATATTTAACTAAACATTAACAATAAAATAAATATTTTTTACCCAGCAGAAAAGTCTCATTTGAAACAGAACATTCTGAATATTTAAAAATTTGTCTTTTCCCCATCTCCTTGCTAAAAATATGAAGAGATTTTTATACTGCGTTTAGTTCAAAGTCCTAGCAAACTTCATGGAGGTAACATCAAAACTGGCATGGGGATTTTCTACATCTAGAAAGACCAGGAGATTTGAAATCTCTGAGTTCAATAGTCTGTGATAGAAACACATAATCATTTTCAGTTCAAGATTACTATCCATAAAATGGTTCCTATGGAGGTTTATTCCAATTTGCACTTATGTTTCTAAATTACCTTTCCCTATACATCTGTCTGGATTTCTGTAGTTTATTATGTTAGATTGAGTTGGATTCTCTGATGAATGTAAGAATGGTTGATTTTTTATTAAAATTATTAAGCTTTTTACTTGTTAGAGGGTAGCTATTTCTTTTGTGTGTGCATGTGTGATTGTATGTGGGTGCATTTGTTCAAATAAGCATGTGGAAGCCACAGGTCCTGCCAAATACTTTTCTCAATTGTCCAACTTTCTTTACATTTTTTTGAGCCAGAATATTTCAATGAAGTACTACATTAGTGATTTTTTTTTAGACTTGCTGGCCATCAAAGTCAAAGAATTTTCTGTCTCTGTTTTCCTAGTACTAGGATTATAGATATGCAATTTTGTGCCTGAATGTTTTTTTGTTATTGATGGTGTGTTTTTTATGGGTACCCGAGTTCCCTTGCTTTTGTGGCACTTTTGAATGGTGATTTTAAGCTCTTTACCTCTAGACAAGAAAACAAAATTCATTCTATAAAACTACTATTTAAAGTTTTGAGGGAAAATGCTGTTATAATAAGTATATCTATGAACATTTCCCCAATATTTACAGAATAGATAATTGTGACTAGTTGAAATTAACACTGGTCCAATCACACATTGTGAAAATCAATAAGCTTTGCCCTCCTCCCCAATAATATTATGTGTTAAATAGAATATATTTGACATTTAGATTTAATAACCACATGCATGTTCTTTGCCTATAATTGATAGTGACTCTTTCGGAATAATCAAATTTTACTAATAAATTCATACATTAACATTTCATAACTATACCAAGAACCAAAATAACAGAAATTAAACCAACTACCATTTCCACTTTCCAATTTTCATTCTGAATATCTATATTAATGTTATTGTTGAATGGTTTAAATTGGGCAGAGACATTAAAAGAACATTAAAGTATCACATTTTCTAGCATTGCATTTAGTGATAATTATTGTTCTAAATTCAAGAAGACTGTATTATTGCTCTGTAGCTAAAACTGTCATTATGATATGAGACAGGAGCATAAAACGTGTTTTCCTTATACTGGTCTGTGTTATGAGTAATTGTCTTGGAAAAATCAGATATGCATTTCCAAATCAAAAGCAAAGTAGAACTCAGATTATACAATTATAAATCAAGCTCAGATTTTATATTTTGCTTTTATTTAACTCAGTATCCTTTACTTGTCTGGATTCTGGAACTTTCTGAATTAAATTTAGAACATCCCCATAGGTGTTGGCAATTTTCCCCATCACATATTCTTATTTCATTGTAGGAAATAAAAATGAGGTGAAAAACATTAAAATTTAAACACCCAAGTATAATGTTAATATGGTTGTTATTTTTATTAAGCATGATCTGGGGTGGGGTGAGGGAAAGGGAAAGGGGAATGTGCCTAAATTGAACTGAAATGACATCTAAAATACACAAAATATCAATAAAATTATTATTAACATGTAATTATTATCCAGTTTTATGTGTAAATTATGTTTGTGTATGTGTGTGCAAGTATGTGTTTTTGTGTGTTTGGGGGTATTAGGGTATGGGAGTGCACATGCATTGATATACATGTGGAAGGCAGAGGAAAGCTTCAGGTATGTCAGACATCTTCCATCTTCTTTGTGGTAGGTGTTCTCTTGTAAATCACTGCAGTGCTACTTCATCATGCTTTTAAATGCCACAAGCTTCCATCCTCTAATGGTTAGGAGATGTTATAAGCCACAGTAAGACCCTGTCATATTTAACAGAAAAAAATGTAATTCATGGATTAACATGCCATCCAAACATCTGTGTCTATACCAAAGTAACCTACCATAACAATTAGGACTGCTTAAATACCTATATATCTAATTGCTTGTGCTTCATTAGTAGGATCGAAAGGTTATTCCTGGACAAACTGTCAGCCCATGAAAGGAAACAGCCAGAATTAACCAGAGTCCAAGACAACAGCTCCAGAGAAAGTAGACTGTTTTGCTTCGCATCCACCTGTGCCCCTTTTCTAAGCCTAGGGAACAATCTGCGGAAGAGGGGGCACGGTAGAATGTAAGGGCTGCGATTGGGGTGAATGGTGAAACTACAGCAATATAGTCTGGACACTCATTTGATCAACTTGATTGAACATACAAGCCCCCCCGCTGGATGGTGGGACCCATGGGCTGTATGGGTTTGGGCACAACTGCTTGCGAATTGGTTTTACATGAAGGATGCTTGTACTCATAAATTATCACTTATTGCTAAAAAATGAAAAAAAAAAACTGAGAGAAAGATTCAGGATAGTTATAGCAGAATGCATGATCTGGGATGGGGTGGGCTGGGGTGGGGGGAAAGGAAAGGGAAATATGCCTGAACTGAATTGGAAAATGATGTATGAAATACACAAAGCATCAATAAAAAAAATGAAAAAAAATAAATGGGCACTGGAGAACTGACCTTAAATTATTGTGCTGTTCAATGAGCACTTTACCCACCAGCTTTTCTCAGTGATATAGTCTCAGGTTTTGAGAAAAAAAAAAAAACTGTTCCAATAACTGGCAGTATTCTCTAGGTTTCTTTTGTCACTACACTTATGTACAATGTCAAAATATATATTGTAATAAAATATGAATTTAAAAAATATACGATTGTTTGGCTTAGCCAATACTACTGGCTAATGACACAGGTTAAAAACATTTGACCATTCCATGAGCAAAGTATTTACATCATCCTGCCCTCTCTCATACCAATTTTTGCCTCACCACTACATATTATCTCTCAACTTCATGACCTCTTCCTTGCATATATGCACATATGCACATGTGTTTAGGATTGACCACTTGGGGAAAGATAACATTATCAGGTACTTCACTCATGTGGTAAACTGATTCACCTTCCCTCAGCAGTCATTGATTTAATGCAGCTGTTCATCTACGGGCAGGACTATGTGAAAATTCTCCCATTTGTATTGTCATGTCAAATAATGCTGTCCTTATTCTGGTCTTATTTATGCAACTATACTGATGAAATTTCATGGGACCATTCTCCCTGTAATGTCTAGAAGACCCTATCTAACAGAAAGCACCTGGTTTTCAGGCTCATTTTATTTTCTGTACACCCTGCCCTTTCTTCAGTATAGTCCCTGAAATTAGAGATAGAAGTTGCATTGTAGATAGTTCAACTGTGGCAATATAGACTTATTCTATATATTTTGGCCAGTTGTGAAACTTTGTAATTCAGCCAAGTTGTTCTTCAACTGGTTAATGGATGATGAAAACATACTACATATTCAAAATGGAGTTCTATTCAGTAATAAAGAAAACTTAAATAGTGACATTTTCCAGGGAATGAATGAAACTATATATTATAATGAGTGAGGTAACCAAGGCCTAGAAGAAGAAAAGAAATCATTTTACCTTTTATTTGTGACTCCTAGTACTGAGTCTTTAGGTGTGGGTATATAAAATGAAATTACCAAGTCTATCAAAAGAACAAAGGTGGGGCCTGAGAAGGAGCTTGAGAGAATATTGATTTTAGGTAGGGGGAAGGAGAAAAGGAGAAGATTATCTTGGAAGAAGTGAGGAGACAATGCAGGGAAGAAGGAGCAGGGAGATATAAATAACACTAAAGAAGTTTGAATAACACAAAGGAAAATATATAAGTTTATAAACTACATACAATTACATGTATCTATCTGTGTGCATGTGCAACTAAAGGCTATCTAACAAAAATCCAAGTACCATACAGTGGAAACTTCCCTTAAAGTTATATATATATATATATATATATATATTTTTTTTTTTCCAAAATACATGTAGGATAAATTAGACTTTCTTTTGAACAGGATAGCAGACATCATACCCCTCCAAGTGAGACTGGAGCTACTGAACCAGATGCTGAGCTACAGATCCAGTGGCCCCTCCCAACCACCTTTTAGAGAGGGAAGGACTAAGGGCTTTAAATGCTGGATTAAAGGTAAATGGCTCCACGTTGTGCATGACCAACTGAGAATCCCAGCCCCCGATGGACATGAAGGGAGCACCCAAGGGACCTTGTAAGTGAAGATTCCCCCCGTTCTCTCTATAGGAAAATCCAATTAAATTATCTGGGGAAAAACAAACGAACAAACAAAAAAACATAAAACAGAAAAACTAAAGATTCCTGAGACTGACTTCCTCAGTTGGTCTGTCTCGGTCTGAAGCAAGGGAAGGGGAGGATGTGGGGTGTCAAAATGGCCCAAAGCATGCATTTAAGGGGAGACAGAGATGGCCTAACAGTTAAGAACAATACCTACCCTTGCAGAGGGCAAGGGCTTAGTTCCCAGCCCCTAAATGGTAAATAACAACTGGTTGTAAATCAAGTTTCAGGGGATCTAATGCCCCAGTTTGAACTCTGAAGTCATTGCACATGAGAATATACTTATATACACATAGGCAGAAAGTTATAAACATTAGAAAATTAGAAAATTAAAATAAATAAAATTTTTAAAAAGTAGAAAATATAGATATATACTCAGATAACAGTTTATGCATTATACCTCAAATGAAATTTTAACTTTATTTTGCTACTTTGTTGTTAAATTTTTTAAAAAGCATTTTCTTGGAAGTTTCATACATTTATACCACATATTTTTATGATATCAATCCACCACTACCTCCAAAATATTATTAGTAATAAAACTCAGTGGATGCTATTATATTAAAGGATTCGTGCATATCTATTTTCCTGTTATAGATAAAACGTATTTTTATTTTCCATGGGTACTAAAGCAATGAAATAATATTCCCCAACTTAGGACTGTTATTAATACAGACAATTCTCGGGCTGGAGAGATGGGCTAGCGGTTAAGTGCACCGACTGCTCTTGCAGAGGACCCAGGTTCAATCCCCAGCACCCACATGGTGGCTGAGAACCGTCTGTAATTCCAATTCCAGGAGAAATCCAGTTCCAGGGGAATCTGATACCCTCTTCTGACCTGCGCGCCATTGCATGACACGGGTGCACAGACCTACATGCAGACAGTACAATTATACCCATAATAAAATAAATAAAAATTTAAAAATATATAGGCAATTCTCATTTTATTCTGCTTCAGATATTGGACTTTGTACCTTTATTACCTTTATTTTCATTATAGATATTAGTTTTGTGGTAACCTTGCATTAAACAAGTCTATTGATGTCATTTTTGGCAGTATATTGTCACTTCATCTATCTCACATTTTTGTAATTTTCACTCTATTTAAAAATTTCCCATTATCATGTCCAGTATGGTGATCTGTGGTCAGTGATTACTGATACCAGTATTACAAGACATTTGGAATAACCAAGCCAGATCCCTAAAAAAAGTCGAAATTTGTTGTTTCCTCATTTTTCCAACAATTACCCATTCACTCATCTTTCTCAAAGTCCTTGTAATTCCTAGCAACTAAGACAAATCCTTGTTAATAATCTTACACTGTTTACAACAAAGGTTCATGATGCTTAAATTTCATGAGGAGAGAATGTCAAAAGCTGAGAAAATCCAAAAACTCAAGTCTTGTAAAAATTTCAAGAAAAATAATTAAAATTGCTATTTCACTAATTAAAAAAATGATAAATCAAACACCCTTATTCCTGATATGGGAAAATTTTTGCTTTCTGAAGAGAGGATCAAACATTTGCTTTACATTGACATACCATTGGCTTTAGACAAAGGATCATTCTGACCAAAAGCCTAACTTTTCAATTATTTGAAGGCTGACAGGGGAGAAGAAAATGGAGATGAAAATTTTCAAGTTAGCAGAGACTGGTTCTGGAGATTGAGATATTATTTCCTTAACAGAGATTCAATTTGAAAAAGCAGTGCTGATATTGGAATCGCGACAAGTTATTCAGAATATACAATCAAGATAGTTTATGAAATTCTCTACAATAAACAGCAAATTACAATGCATGACAAGCTTTATAATATAAAAAAATGCCCCCTTTGCTCTTCATAGCTGCCAAGAAGTAAATGGACTTCTTCAACAATTTGAAGTGTTGATTTGACGGCGCACGCCTTTAATCCTAGCACTTGGGAGGCAGAGGCACGCGGATCTCTGTGAGTTCGAGGCCAGCCTGGTCTACAGAGTGAGTTCCAGGACAGCCAGAGCTACAGGGAGACCCTGTCTCAAAAAGACCAAAAAAAAAAAAATGATTTGTTCTCTTATTAGTGACCAATGTAGCTGGTAACCCTGAGTTGAAAGTAATGCATATTTATCATACTCCTAATTCTAAGATATTATATTTATGTAAATCCTACTCTGCTCTCTATGAGTAGAACAATAATGCCTGGGTTACATTATATTTATGAACTTGATTTAATTAATGCTCAGAGCCGTCATTTTTCTCAAAATATTACTTTTTATTTCCAATGTAACTGATCATTTAAGACACGTATGGCAGAATGCATGAACTGGGGTGGGGTAGGTGGAATGGAAAAGGGAGTGTGTCTAAATTAGACTGAGAAATGACATATGAAACACACAAAATGCCAATAAAAATGTTTTATTTAAAAAAAGAATTATGATTGACATATATGTAATAGTAAGATTAATATTTTCCTACCTGGTAATGCAGTATACATTTGGTAGTACATGGATCAAAGAGAAATTTTAACTTTGAGAAATTTAAGAAAAGTACCATACACGTTTACAGTGTACATTGATAGTAATTTCTCTGATGAATTTAAAAATTTTAAGGTTAAAGCTTCTATAAAGAATTCACGACTATAGATTAAAATAAGAAAATTAATTATTCATAGAAACCACAAAAATTACACTTGCATAAATTTGGAATAAGATAAAATGCTTAAGAATTTTGAGAAAGTTACTTCAGAAAAGATGGTACTAGTAAGAAAAGTAGAATTTGAAGTAAAGTCTGCAGTTAATGATTTCTTAAAATCATGATGAGATTTTTGAATGATATGACTTCCTTGTTACGAATGGACACAGAATGATTTTTTTTTGAGATAGAATCTTGTCCTGTGGAAGATGCTATGAGATTTCTGTAAATACAAATAAAATATTAGTAATGGTTTATAATATTCTGTGATAAAGAAGCAGCAAGTCATTTAAATATTCAAAGAATTTTTGTGGGTAAAATGCTCCTGAAAAGCATTGCATGCCATAAACAAATTTATCTTTCATTTCAAAATGAAGCCATTAATTTATAAACCTCATTGTCATTTTATTTTAGAAAATTGTAATTACCAACTAAGCTATTATCAACCAACACCAGCAGTAGATAAGCTTTAACAATGAGGTAAGAAATCTACACCAACAAGAGCATAATTTCCTGAAAGTTTAGATAATTGTTGGTGTATTTATCAATGAAGTCCTTTTTTAAAGATAAATACAAATCAAGATGTGATGTTATTATACTCCTAAAAGATTAAAATAAAATGGGTTAAAAACTTTTATGTACATTACAAAGCTAAAAATTAGCAAAGGAGAAAATGTAGGTATTCAAACTGAAAAGAAGAATGGAAAGACATGCCATTAATCATGCAGATAAATGTACAGAAGGAACTCAAGTGGGGGGATGGTAGGAAACAGGTATTATCAAGGGGAAATGGGCAAAATGGGAGTACTTAAACTGTGGAAAGAGAGGAGGGAGATTAGACAGGGAGAGAGGAGAGATAAAATGTAGGTTGCTTAAAAATCCAGAGGGAATATATATATATATATANTACTTGAAGGTAAGTGCTGATTGCTGAAGACAGGGCATATATATATATATATATATATATATATATATATATACATCTCAGATACAAGACTTAGAGAATTGGAGCTGGAGGTGACATGGAAGTCTTTTCCCTGAAGAATAGCTCTCAGATTTCTAGAGGATGCTATTCAAGCTGCTAAGAATGAAAATTAATCCATGGTCCAACCCTACTATAGAGATTAATAACCACAAGGACTGGCAGAATAAACTATATTGGTGCAGTAGTAGCACTGTTATCTAGGGGGTAATCCACTGCTATCTAATTGGACTTAAACCCTCTGAAAGGGAGGAAACTCATGGGGAGTATAGCCAAACACATATGGCTGGAGGGTTCATAGATCCTACGGAAAACCCTAACTCTGTTATATCCAAAGACAAATGCAATTTCTTACTGCAGGCTAAATATGGATCCTTATATTTACAGACATATATACAATTCATTACTCATCAAAAAGCTCATTTTCCCAGTAGATAGAGGCTATTACATACTCCCATAGTTGGTTAACACACAGAGAGTAAGTATCTAAGAGCTGTCCAATCTCCTGTGACACATCTATATTGTGTAATATTGAACCCTAAGGCTCATGGAACTTAGTAGAATAGGTCATAGATAGGATACAAGTATATCCCTCAACTCTCAGCAGCAAAGTTTCCTCCTGCAAAACAGTGCAATGCACATAAAAGGACACAACTGGCTAAGTTTTAAAGAATAAGAGGCTACAGATTTCATGTCCCTGGATAGGAGTCCTATATTAAGCTCCACCCACGAATGGCTCAAGGAATATTGTTGACAAGGGGCCTGATAAGACTGTAAGATCCAGGACTGGTGCATGAACCTAAGGAAATAGAGGCTTTTAGGCCACTGAGAACTTGCTCACATGAACGTGCAACAATGCTGTTAGAATACAGAAGACCCATGCTGAATCAATCAGGAAACAAAAACAAACAACAACAACAAAAACAGCATAGAAGGCAACTGAATACTGCAGGGTGAGAGGGAGTAGATTTTCTTTAAGAAAATGACTCTGGATAGATAGGTTGACTAGACTCCAGTGGTTAAACTTGTAGCAAGGGTTGTCTGAGTACAAATGCTTAACTGAATAGGACCCAAATTGTATGATAAAATGCATGAAATCTAGCCATCTTATTTAGTTACTAATTTAAGATCAGCTCTTTCTCACTCAGCAGTAATCAGCTGGAATATTTATTTGGCTAAAATTGAGGCCTTCTTCCATGCTGTTTTTCTTTTTAATTTTTAATTGAAAATAATTTCAAAAAAGAAAAAAAATGATGTTATCTGTTTATTAAAATATATGCTATATTATAGTGTTCTGAGACTGATCTTGCATTATTTATAATGTATATTTGTAGTTATTTTTTATTAGGAAATTACGATTACTCCAAATAATTTATTTAATAATGTGACTCAAACTTCCTTCAGGCTAATCAGGGAGCATCTTGACAGAAACTTTTAAAATAGTATATATAAAATATATGTGATGGAAGGAATATTATATCATTAGAAGGAAATTGAAAGAATGTCCCAGATTGGATGAAATAATAAGAAGGAAAATAAAGTATAAAAATATATAAATGTCTCTTAAATGCTTCAACGCTCTTCTGTTAGTCTTACAAAAGGTAACAATACTTATGGAAAGAAATAAATGTTTCTATTCATTTTTTTTTATTTTTATTGAGATTTTTGTGCATTTCATACAACATTTCCCAATCAAATTTGGACCCATTTCCCCATACATGGTCACACCACCAGGGCTCATACATTCTGCCATAAATGTTAAGTCCTGTCTTGCATCTTTTTATTAGTTTTTTTTTTAACTTTTTCAATGTAAAAGTTTAATGTTTTGGTCAGACCTTTGAATAAGTCTTTTTGTTGTTGTTGTCGTTGTTGTCCTGTTTAATTTCAATTACTCCAAAATACACATATATGAACTCCACACATATATCAAAATGACAGAATATATAAGGATTGGATGCTAGGATGCACAAATGAGGGACCCCATACATCCTTTGCTGTTCTCTGACTTTGTTACTTCACTTAACACAATGGCTTCTAGTTCCAGCCATTTACCTGCAAATATAATGATATCATCTTTCTTTACTGCTGCATAAAACATTATGTAGATGTACCACATTTTCATTATTCACTCAGCAGTTACGTTATACTTGAGTTGCTTTCAGCTTTTTGCTATTATGAATAGAGCTGCAGTAAACATGGTTGTGCACGTATTTTTGCAAAATGATGAATGCTCTGGGTATATACCCAGAAGTGGTATGACTGGTCAAGTGGTAAGTCCATTTTGAGTCTTTTACAAGTTATTCACACTGTATTCTATAGGAGTTATAAAAGTTTGCATTTCCACCAGCAGTGAATGACTGTTCTTCTTACACCACAGCTTATCCAGCATTTGGCATTATTTATTTTCTTGATCATAGCTCCTTACCAGGGTATGATGAAATCCTAAAGTGCTTTTAATTTGCATTTACTTAGTTATCAGTGATGTTGAACACTTTTAAAGATATTTCTAAGTCATCTTTCCTTCTTCATTTGTGAAGTCTCTGTTCAGATCTTTACTCCATCTTTTGATTGAGTCATTTGTTTAAAATATCCTGGAACAATCCTGACCAAAGACACTGAAGATCTCTACAATGAAAATTTTATTTGTTGAAGAAGGAGATTGAAGAAGACACCAGAAGATGGAAGGACTTCACATAGTCCTAGATTGGAAGAACTAACTTAGTAAAAAATGACTATCCTGCCCAAAGTAATATATAGATCCAATGCAATCCCAATTAAAATTCCTATGACTTTCTTCACAGATTTAGGGAAAATAATCCTAAAATTCATATGAAAATAAAAAAAGACCCTGGATAGCCAAAGCAATGCTGAGCAAAAAGAACAAGGCAAGAGGGATTACTATACCTGACTTCAAACTATATTAAAGGGCTATAGTCATAAAAACCAGCATGGTACTGGCAAGAAAAACAGACACATAGATCAGTGGAACAAAACTGAAGAATTCCATGGCAAAAGGCAGTATCTTCAGCAAAATGTGTTGGCAAAACTGGATCACCACTTTTAGAAGAATAAAAGTAAACCTGTACCTCTCATGCTGTACAAAAATAAACTCAAATGTATCAAAGACCTCAGTGTGAAACCTGAGACTCTGAAAATAATAGAAGAAAAAATGTTGGCAGTAACATATAAGATATAGGTTTAGAAAATACTTTCTAAATCAGAGAGCAGTTGCACCAGAAATAAGAACAGCAATGGATAAATGGGACCTCGTTAAACTCAAAAGGTTCTTTACAGCAAAAGAAACAATGGGCTGGAGTGCTGGGACCTGAGCTGCTGCCTGGTGCCCAGGAGAGCGCGGGAACCCTTAGCTGGCTATGAAGTTTCATGATTGGGATACTCTGTGAGCATAAAGAAGATTTTCAGAATGGAGAAACTTGCACTTGGATACCAAATGTCAATTTGATCATGAAAATTTCTAGTGATGCTTTCAGAAGATACAAAGAATATAGAAAGGCCTCAGCTTATGACAGTTCACTTCAAGCATCAGAGGAACTCAAGCCATGAGAAAGCAGTATCACTATCAATGTAATATATGTTTGAATGGTCTGAGTTCTTCCAATTCTCTTCAAGGTCATGAAAGAATTCATCATCCTGAAAACCCCTATGAATGTAATTACAGCCACCTTAAAATACAAGAAAAAACTTATACTGGGGAGATCCCCTATAATGGTAAACAATGTGGTAAAACCTTTGTAGAAGAGCTCCCTTGAACTACATGGAAAAATTCATACTGGAGAAAAATCATATGAATTCAAACAATGCAGTAGAGCCTTTAGACATAATAGTCTTCTTCGAGATCATGAAAAAACACACACTGGGAAGAAACTCTACACCTGCAAATTGTGTGGAAAAGCCTTTAAATGGTCCATTACACTGAAAGTACATGAAAGAATTCATACTGGAGAAAAACCATATGAATGTAAAGAGTGTGGTAAAACGTTTAGAAATCATAGTTCTCTTCAAACACATGAAAAAGTGCATACTGGATTGAAACCTTAGACCTGTCAACAATGTGGAAAAGCCTTTCCATTCACCAGTAAGCTACGAAGACATGAAAGAATTCATAGTGGAATAAAACCCTATGAATGTAAACAATGTGGTAAAGGCTATACAGATAACCATGACCTTCAACGTCATGAAAAAAAAATACTGGAGAAAAACCTTATGAATGTAAACAGTGTGGTAAAGCCTTTCCAGATAAACGTGACCTTCAATATCATGAAAAAACACATACTGGATATATAAATATAAAGAGTGTGGAAAAGCCTTTTCACGGTCCAGTAAAGTAAAATTCCATGAAAGAATTCATACAGAAGAAAAACCATATAAATGTAAAGAGTGTGGAAAAGTCTTTACATGGTCCAGTAAAGGTTTTACTTTAGATCTAATAGTCTTTTTCAAAGTCATGAAAAACTGCATACTGGAGTGAAACCTTATGCATGTAAACAATGTGGAAAAGCCTTTATCCGTACCGGAGATCTTCACATACATGAAAGAATTCATACTGGAGAAAAACCATATAAATGTAAAGAGTGTGGAAAAGACTTTATAGTGTGTAATGCACTAAAAGTCCATGAAAGAATTCATACTGGAGAAAAACCCTATGAATGTAAACAGTGTGGTAAAGACTTTAGATGTAATAGCCTTCTTCATCGTCATGAAAAAGTGCATACTGGAGAGAAACCTTATGCATGTAAACAATGTGGTAAAGCATTTATATTCAATAGTTATCTTCACAACCATGAAAAAGTACATACTAGAGTGAAACCTTATGCCTGTAAACAATGTGGAAAAGCCTTTACACAATACAGTCACCTTCAAACTCATGAAAAATCTCATACTGGAGAAAGACCATATGAATGTAAGCAGTGTGGCAAAGCCTTCAGAACTCACCATTAT
>VZQC01004033.1:75756-103148 GCA_009823505.1 Rhizomys pruinosus
TCAATTGAGATGATGGTGTGGTTTTTGTCTTTCAGTCCGTTTATATGCTTGATGATATTTATTGATTTTCGTATGTTGAACCATCCCTGCATCTCTGGTATGAATCCAACTTGGTCATGGTGGATGATCTTCTTGATGCGGGTCTGTATGCAATTTGCCAGTATCCTATTTAGAATTTTGGCATCTGTGTTCATTAGGGAGATGGGTCTATAGTTCTCCTTTTCAGTTGCATCTTTGCCTGGTTTTGGTATTAGAGTGATGCTGGCTTCATAGAAGGAATCTGGGAGAACTCCCTCCGTTTGTATCCTTCTAAACAACTTGAATATTAATAGTTGTAAGTCTTTTTGAAATATTTTATAGAATTCTGCTGTGAAACCATCTGGGCCTGGGCATTTTTTGGTTTGGAGGCTGCTTATTACATCTTCAATTTCTTCACATATTATTGGTCTGTTTAAGCTGTTGATCTCTTCTTGGTTGAGCTTTGGTGATTCCCAAGATTTCACATATTCATCCATTTCTTCTAGGTTTTCAAACTTAGTATAAAAACTATTTTTTCTAAATGCATTTGCTTAGTTTGTGCTGTGTGCTTCTGTTGCACATGCAAAATGTGATAATATATGTGTAGAGGTCAGAGGATAACTTGAGAGATTCCTTTAACTGGGGTTTGAGCCCAGGTCTTTGTGGCAAGTTCCTTTAGTTGATAAGCCATCTCACCAGTCCACCTCTGAGCATTTTAAGTACTGTCTTCAAACAACAAAACAGAAAGATTTAGAGAAACAGATTCTTCACATTTTGTAAGCCCTAACCCAGGAGTGATACTTCACTTATGCTCATAATTTCTTGTCAAAAATTTTTCACATAATGGGAGTGGAGAGATGGCTCAGTGGTTAAGAGCACTGGCTGCTCTTTCGGAGGTCCTGGGGTCAATTCCCAACACTTATATGGCAGCAAACAGCTGTCCGTAACTCCAGTTTCAGGGAAATTCAATGCATGTCTTTTGTTTCTTCTATTCTTTCTCTGAGAATTTCATGCATATGAGGAGTATGCTGTGATAATTTCCATCCTATAACCCCCTCTAATCACTCTCCCACTCCTAATGATCCTCTTCTACCCAAGTAATAGCCCTAATATTTCTTCCTAAATTTATGTCTTTATAATGTGCAGGTATCTACAAGTATCATATGTTCTTTATTGCTCTGGCCATATAATATCTATAAGACAGTATTTCACTGACTCTTCTCTATCCATACGTTCTTACAAGCTTTTATTCCCACCTGCTGAAATGGTCTCAGCATTGGACAGAGTTTTATAGATGCCCTGTTTAAAACTGAGCACTCAACTGTTATTGTCTGCTAAAACACCAACGACTTTGAATTAATGACTGATCTCTGCAAACAGAAACTTCATGACCATGAGTGAAATCATTGCTAGTTTGTGGGTACAATTTTTTGTGATTATATATAACAGGTCACTGTGTTATTCCACTCCCATTCTTGCTGATGCCCTTCTTCCCAATGAGTTATTTTTCTTCTTGTATTTTTTGTGTGGTGTTTAGGGGATGGAGGTCTTATGCAATTGTTTATAATGACATGGTAATCACGAATCCAAAGGTGATGTCATATGTACTTATCATTCCATTCTTTCCAACCCATCTTCCATGCTTTTTCCAGGGCTTTGAAGAGAATGATATAAATTTTCTATTAGGAATCAAGAACTCAGGTGCTACTTATTCTCAGCACTTTGGCCAGCTGTACCCACAAAAAAGAAGCTCATTAGATCAAGACTGAGAGAATCATCAGTAAATATTTAGAAGGAAGCTTGACTATACATCATTCTAGAAAAAAAATCATTAGTACATTCATTACTGGTCCTTGGGCCTCCCCCTCCATAAGCTTTTGATTATACTCACAGTAGCATCTAATCTGTCCAAAAGCTGCAGAGGTCAAACCAAATTAGAAAGTGGCTGATTACACAAGAACAGTAATGTCATTTTTATACCATTGGGTATAGCTTGTTTGGAATGCTCATAGAGTAGTATGCAAAGACTACATCTTAACAAAGCTGTTGATGTCTTTCCTCACTGAGAAGTCCTCATAGCGCCTTCCAGCATGATGACTAAAATCTAGCAGGGAGGAAGTTTCCAAGTCAGTTTTATCTTGATCCCTCTGTGTCCTATATTCAAAGTGTATTATGTCTTCAGCAATTTGGCCTTACCATCTAGATTTGGTAGAAAAAAAAAATGATGGCAATAGCCTGTACTCTTTGTTGGAATTCCTGGTGACTCCTTGGAAACAATTCATACACAGTTATCTTAAAACTGTAACCAGAAAATTGGTTATAAAATATGAGAATTCTTGCAGCAGGGTGCATATATATATATATATATATAGAGAGAGAGGGAGATAGATATCGGTCGATATATAATTATATATATAAATATATAATTCACACACACATTATATATATGTATATACATATATATACATATATATATAATGTGTGTGTGTGAATTTAATGAATATATTTTCTGTGTATTTGTGTGTGCATGCATCCAACTATTTAGATGGATTTTCCTGAGAATATCAAAATAAAATCCTGAGTTATGAATGAGCTTGAAAAGAATAGTCCCAAAAGTTTAGAGGATGTCAAAATTAGAGGATCATTTATTTCAGCTATCATTGGGTAGGAAGTCAGTTTTACAGAGTGAATATCCCAGATCAAATGTAATATTTCACTCTAAGTATATGGCATGGACTATCAACACATACTCAGTTATGGAAAATTAAGTTTTTTTTTAGCATGTCAAAATCTTATATGTTGATAACTAAATTAAATGATATAATATAAATTGATTATGTAGATTTCTTCACAGAAGCAGTGTTAATATATTTTCACTAGAATTTCTGAAGCTAGATAAGGAAGATCAGAATATTCCTAAATTATCAAGGTTTTCATGATTCCTGTACTTCTGTTTTCCTTTTCCCCCATCGGGAAATATATTTGAAGATTTTCTGTATATCTTTTAAATTCATCCTATCTACAGTACCAGTATAAACATAAGATGGCATTTCTATTTTTTTTATTATTTGTTATCCACTGTTTTAAATTCTGTAAGACAAGTATTTAGATTCCTATAGTAATATGAAGTTTCTGCTTTTATTCTTTAAAGTCACTCAAGAATTTAGTCATGTTTATGCTCCTTTTTATAAGTACTTTATGCAAATCATTCAGTGATTTGCAAATAGTAAATATAGAAAAGAATAATTTACAAATATTTACCTGATTTTTTTCATAGCTGTGACATGTTCAGAGAAAATTATAAAAGCCTTCAATAAGAATTAAAATTATTTCCAAATACTATTTTCCAACTTGGCTCAATATGGTACCTTGAAAATTGCTTATTAATTTCCATTGCATATGTAGACAGCAGGTAATGGAATATAAATTTTAAAAGATGACCATTTCTATGATTTCATGGAGTTCACTGTGGCTAGTAGGTGTTAGTTGAGCTACCCCTACCTTTGACTGCATTTAAATTAATGTCAAGAGAAAATCTGCATTAACACAGTGAGCTACTGCTAAGGGCTAAGGTCAGGTGTACATTTAATACTTCAGCTTCATGGAAACAATTTTATTGCTTTTCAGAATCATGCTGCAATAAAAAGAGTTCTTTATGATGCTATAGACAATTAATTGAGGTACATTACCTAGAAACTTAAAAGGTCATATGTGGAAAATAACTGACACTTCATAACCCCTATTACTGATTACTAAATGCAAATTAGTTCTCTTTATTTTCCTGTAAGTAGCATAACTCCTCTTTGGATTTTAATTACATTTATTACTATGAAAGTAATAAATGTACATTTTTAATCTTTTCAAGACATGTCTATCCAACTTTAAAATGCATAAGTATAAATTCAGAGAAAATCATTTTAGGCTACAATTGTATTTGTACAATTTGCATTTGTAATTTTAAATATATGAAAGCAAAAATGATAGGAATAGCTTATTGCATGAATATGTCAACTTATTGTCCTTACATATAAGCATGAATTGTGATATATGATACCTAAAGATGAAGTGTGTGAAGAACACAAAACATCAATGTTTTTCATAAGGACATGAAATAAGATGAAGGCCACAAATTGTATTCTAGAATGTTATTTAATGGTGACATCAAATGTATTGTGAATAGATCACTGAAGATTTTGGAAACTTTGACTCAAATATTAAATCTCAACATATGTGACTGTTTTCTTGTTGAATGACTTTTGGGTACTTCACTAACAGAGGAATTTGTAACAAACTGTGGGGGGATTTTGTCACACCATGTCTTGTGGGAAAGGCAGCAATGCTCAATTTTGTATTAGCATTCTAAGCTTATTGTCATACCCTATGGAATTTTCATAGACTGAAAATAAAAGATTCATTTTATGCTAATTTTTTTCAGAATAATGTGCTAATATAATTCTATAAATATCTTAAAGCTGTTCAATTGTGAACCTGGAGCTTATGTAATTAAAGGCTATCAGAATGTATGTTAAAATGCTCTGTTACTGATTAGTATTGTGAATCATGTGTGTAATACAACACTTGATAGCCTGAGCCAGGATGATTGTGAGGATTTTAAGGCCAGTCTAGGCCACATGGTACATTTCAGGATATCCTGGGCTAAAGACCGATACTCTACCTCAAAAACTTAAAACGAAGAAATAACATAACTCTGGCAAATATTGTTACATCTTCTTTTAAAAATATTTTATGGAGTTTTGGTACATTAAATAAAGTACATATTTTAAAACAACTTTTGTTTAGCCTTGTCCATAGCACACAAGAGTTACTATTCAAATCTAGAACCCTATCCCATTCATGTGCCTGCCAATGCCTCAGCAGACCTCATGTATTCTACCACACATGTGAAATGCTATACAGTCAAACATTTGTAACCAGGTGTCCTTTGGTGTATGTACATACATCCATTAGATGTTTAATACGGAAGTCCTATCAAATGACATAAACTCTGTATTCCTTTATTCTTTAAAATTTGACCAATTGTGGCCTTCTGTGTGAATCACACTCTGTTGTATAAGGAAGCTTCACTGAGGTGTAATGATTTTCTCTTTACCTCACATTCCACTATGTTCCATTACCCTTCGGTGTACAAGTTCAACTCTACATTTATTACGAGGACATCTACTAGAAGTATATTCTCTGTATCTGACCAGTTGTGCGATTCTGCCATGGCCTCCATTTTTGCAAAAAGGTTCTTCTTAGTTGTGTGGTTTACAGTACACTTGTCTGTTAATATTTAGCATATGGTAAAATAATTCATTTTCCTAGAGATATGACAAAGATAGTGTTTCTTCTAGGATCTATGTGTTTACAATGCCACCCATGAGTTCACTCCCATTGAAAGTGGTTTGAATCCAATTAGGTAGGTGTTGTTTACCAGACTCACAATGCCACTACTGCACCAATGAGATAATTTGCTATGCTAGTCATTATGGGTATTAGGGTTTTGGGCTGAGTTGGACCATTGCTTTATTTTCTCCCATAGCAGCTTGCATATTGTGCTCTAGATCTATGTGAGCTAAACTTCAGGTAGAAGGCTTTTAGGTCATTTTGTGCTCTATTGTCCCAAGCCATGTATTCAAAAGATGTCTTGGGCTGGAGAGATGGCCTAGTGGTTAAGAGCGCCGACCACTCTTACAGAGGACCCAGGTTCGATCCCCAGCACCCACAGGGCGGCCAAGAACCGTCTGAAACTCCAATTTCAGGAGAACTCCAGTTCTAGGGGAATCCTGAACCCTCTTCTGACCTCAGCAGCATTGCACGACATGGGTGCACAAACCTACATGCACACAGTACATTCATACACATACAGAAATAAATAAAATTAAAAAAAAAAAGATGTCTTCAGCGATAGGATCTTATCTTCCATTCCGGGAAATACCAAGAACTCTGGCAATGACCTGTGCTATTTTCTGAGTCTCTTGGAACACTCTCACCAACAACTCAACCGTGGTCTCTCCCATCTGGCACTGTGTTCCTTGCCACAGGCCCTCCAGGTAGGCATATGCACACACTAAATGTGCATTTCTCCAGGAATTTCAGAACCAAAACATTTCCATTTGGCTTCCCTACCCTCTACCCTCTACTCTCATTTCCACCCAACATTGTTCTCCAGTCCTATCACCATCATTATCTCCACACTTCCCCCCAAAACACTTTTCTCCCACCATCTCCCCTCTACTGAGTTCCCTCTTCATCTACCTTGGCCCACTGTAGGTCCATCCATACTCCCTTCCCTGTTGAGCACTCCCATTCCCCACTTCCTCCCTGGTAAAATCTGATTCCCTAAACTCCCCCTCTGACAGGTTCTTTCTTTTCCTTTATATCCCTGTATCCTTTTCATTTTCCTGAATCTTGGATTTACATGATGATATATACTCACATGTAAGGGACTGTCATTACAGTCTTCATTTCCATTACATATCTTAGTGTAAATTTCATAAGTTCATATTTTCTTCCCGCTGAGCACAACTCCATTGTGTCAATGTACCATGCCTATATCTTGAAGGGTACTGCCTATTTGTTCTTCTAGGAGTTTCAAATTTTATATTGAGTTCTTTGATCCACTTAGAGATGATTTTTGTGTGGAGTAAAAGATATAGTTCCAATTTCATTTTTTACAAGTGGAGATCCACTTTTGCGAGTACAATTTGTTAAAAAGCAGTCTTTCTTGCATTGTGTATTCTTGGCACCTTTGCCAAATACTGGGTGGCATAAATAGTATGAAAACATGTTTGGATCTTCTACTGTGTTCCATTGATCTACATGTCTATTTTTGTCCCAATACCATAATGGATTTTTTTGCTATAATGCTGTAATGTAATCTGAGATCTGGTATGGTGATGGCTCCCAGTGTTCTTTTTGCCCAACACTTCATTGGTTGTCCGTGGTTTTTTTGTGATTCCATATGAATTTTAGGATGATTATTTTCTAGTTCTCTGAAGAATGTTGTATTTTAATTAGCATTACATTGAGTCTATAGATTTCTTTTGTAAGATGCTCATTTTGACAATGATAATTCTACCAATCCATGAGCGTGATAGGTCTTTTGATCACCTAGTATCTTCCTCTATTTCTGTCTTTAAAAGATTTGAAATTTTCATTGTAGCTATGTTTAGTATCCATTGTTATGTTCATTCCAAAATATGGTTTGGAGATTATTATGAATGGTAGGTTTTCCTTGAATGGATTTCTGATTGCTTGTTATTTATATATAGAAAGACCACTGAGTTTTGTAAGTTGATTTTGTAACCTGTCACTTTACCAAAAGTATTAGTCATTTCTAACAGTTTTCTCATGAAATTTTTGGGATATCTTATGTATATCATCTGTAAAAATGATATTTGACTTATGTTTCAATTATAATTTTTTAATGTCCTTCTTTTGTTTTATTGTTCTTGAAAGAATTTCAAGCACTATATTGAAAACAGTGGAGATAGTGGACAGTCCTGTCTGGCTCATGATTATAATGGGAATGCTTCCATTTTCTTTTCTCCATTTAGAACTATGTCGGCTACATTTTGATTGTGTCTTGATTTAATTGCTTTGAGGTATGTTCCCTCCATACCAATTCCTTCTAGGACTTTTAAAATGAATGTATGTGGGATTTTGTCAGATGTCTTTTCTGTATGTTTTGAAGTGACCATGTGATTTTGTCTTGAATTCCATTTATAAGTTTTATTTCATGTATTAAGTTATGTATATTGAACCATCATTGTATGTCTGGAATAAAGCCTACTTGCTCATGGTAGATCATTTTTATTTTTCATCTGTGTCTGTATATAGTTTGTGATTGTATTGTTAAGTATCTTTGTATCTATATTCAATAAGGATATGGTCTTGTAGTTTTCTTTTTTGTTGTGTCTTTATCTCATTTTGGCAACTGAGTGATACTGGCTTCACAGAAGTATTGGAAGTTCTCACTTTGTTTCTATCTTTTTGACTAATTTAAGCTATTATTGTTGTAGGTCTTTGAATTTCTGTTAGAATTCTTCCCTGGATGTATCAGAGTTTGGGTTTCTATTAGTCAGGGATTTTGTATTGCTATTTCAATTTCCTTATTTGTTATGGGTCTCTAGGTTGTTGATAGATTCTTGTTTTAACTTTGATGCTGTCCATGACTTTATAAATTAATCAATCTGTTTTGAAAGTATTCTGTTACAATTTTCTGTAGGTTTCTGTGTCTGGTTTGATGGTTCTGCTTTCTTTACTGTCATTTTAATTTCTTTGTGTTTGCGGCCCGATTTTGTGTTTCCGTAATTATATCTTTCTTTGTTATCTTTCCTTAGCTTGTTGGGTATATACATTCCTATCTTTAAGCATTTGTATTGTTCTAGTATTCTCTATAGTCTATCCATATCATGAAAGAAATTATCGTTCAACCAAAATAGATCATTTTTCTATATAGGAATTTGGGGTTGGCTTCCATGGTGTTTTAGAACTGGGAATACTTTGTTCCAGGCTCTTCTGGTTTTATTAGTTTACAGTGAAATGTCAGCTGTAATTCTGATGAGTTTTCCTTTATACACAACTTGTTTTTCTCCAGCACCTTTCAGTACCCTCTCTTTGTTCTGTGCATTTAATATTCTTACTATTATATGTCATGGAGAGTTTTTGTTCTGATCATGTCTAATTGGTGGTCTATGTGCTTATTGAATACCTATAGGCAAGTCTTTCCTTTATTTAGGGATGTTTTCTTCAGTTACCTATTGAATATATCTGTTCAATGCAATTGGTCTGAGAATCTTCTACTTCCTGTATTAGACTTTTTTATGTTGTCCCAGATATGCAACTTTGTTATCAAATCTTTATATCCTGTTTTCCATTTCATTCATTCTGCTTGTGACCCTGTTTCCTGTTGTTTCTATGTGGCTTACTGAGTTTTTCCATTCCATGTTCACTTACATTTGGATTTTCCTCAACATTTTTATCTCTTTTTGTGAATTCAATTTTGAAGTAATGAATTATTTAGATATTTAATTAAGTAAAATATTTGTATATTCTTTAACTTAAATTACAAGTTTGTGTCCATTCTCTTGAGGTCTTTGAGTTGTTTGTCTATGTTTTCTTTAGATTCTTTCTTTGATTGTTTTATGATTGTTCTTTCAAATTCTGTGTCTTGGGGTTTCTCACTATGCCTCTGTAGAGTGTTTGTAGGTCAAGAGGATTTTGTTGGGAGAAATATTCTCTTCATTTTTCATATTATTTGTGTTTTTAAATGCCATTTGGGCATATGAGGTTTTTATGTTGGTTTTGTGCTGGGTAGGAACTTCTATTTTGCAATTGTTTTATTGAATTTTCATTCTGTTTTTATTGTTTATGTATCTTGGTTGCTTTCTGTTCAGATATGAAAAATAAATTGATGTGTGTTTTAGGTACTTACAGGGTAGTAGGCTAGTCTGTGTAGTTGGTAGGAGAGGGATAGGGTAGTAGGTAGGCTATCCAGGTTACTATGAGAGAAGGTCTGTGTCACTGGAATCTGCCGTAAGGAATTTAGCTAGTCTGTGTTAGGAAGCTAGTCCAGAAGTCTGAGGCAGTGTAATTGGACACACCCTGGGTCCAAGGCTATCGGGGGGTGGGGGGAACAGGGTTAGAGTGGAGTAGAGGAATGGTATATTGCAAATATTTTGTAAAGTATGATATTAAAACTTTAAGACTGTAAAATTGGAAGAACATTTAAGTTCAGTAAGTATATAGAAATAGAGGCTACTCAACATCAACAAACTAGATTTCATATTTGGGAAAGAAATATCATGCTTGTATTACAGGCTATTTGACTTATTATGTTATTATATTATCCTGTGGGAAAATACATAATTTAACTTCAAAGCATCGAAAATTTACCTACCCAGTGTTGTTCGGATTTTAATTTGTTTTAATCACTTAGGTCCTCATAGGATTGAGGCTTCATTTGGCTGGAACATCAGAGGAGGTCTGGCCTTTCTCCCCTGATCACCTTGGGAGGCCTGGGTTAGGCTGACCCCTGCTTGGCAAAGTGAGAAATCAACCCTTACAGCTCTGCTTTGAAGTTCCACGCAAAAATGTGTCACATTCCTGTACTATCTCAAAGCCAAAATCAGTTTTGCTAGTCCAGTGGAGCTTCTACCAGCTAACACCTTCCATAGACTCTGAAATTCCCATGCACCATCCCAGCCCCCATTCTTGCTTCAAAAGTGGGGGAAATGTTAGTATATAAGATATCAGTCTCCTGAAAATAAATGAGTTCTGGCCCTTGTGGCCAGCACCCATGTCAATGACCTGCAGAGTTTACCCATCTTTCGAGTCCTTCCCTTCTCCCCTTTCCTGCCTGCAATTGTGCATGCCTATAGCTTGGGACACAAGCAGCTCAGTGTGAGAGTAAAATGGCTTTTCTTGGAGGACCAAAACAAACTAAGTAAACTCTCCCCTTTCCTGGGTGGAATGGGGTAAGAGGTAACTGTGCCCTCTTCAAAAATGAACAGTGTCTCTTTCTGGCCTTAGGCAGCTATGACCTTTGTCCCTCCATGTTTTAAGTGGACAAACTCTTTTTTAATTTAGATGGGAAAAGCCCTCTTTCTTACCTTTCTTTTCATTTGAGAGGGACAGACTGTTTTTTACCTTAGGCAGCTGTGCCCCTCCCCTTCCATCTGCATTGGACAGACTCTCATTTTTCTCATCTTTGACTTCACTTCCCACTAACACAAAGGACCCCTTAAGCTAATAGGATTCCTGCATGTTTGATCAGGCATTGGCCAAAACCTTCTGCTTTAAGTCCCCTTTACTACCAAGCTTTCCTTCCCATTTCCATCATGAGTAATTCCCCCCCACACACATCAGCTGACTCCTAGACCAAGGCAACTGATGCCTCCTCCAGGTAAGGCTGTTCTGCTTACTTGAACTGCTAATTGTGGCTCTGGCGACCCTGAACCAGGCATGCCCCACAGTCTTGGGGAGGACAAGGGTCAGGGACAACAAACGCCCATGGCAAGGGAAAGGATCATGACCTGCCAAGTCTGGAGTGGGGAGAGGAGAAGTTTAAAATCCACAAGGTATATTGTGAGTGGCAGTAACATTGTGCATACAGGCTTACAGCTCAGCATGCCACGCTCCCAGGATACACCAGTGATTAATCGCTCCCAACATGGGTGCACACACCTGACAGGAAAAAAAAAAAAAAACAAAAGAAAAAAAGCTGCCAGTGACTGGGGGATGAGCACCCAACTGCAAGTGTCCATCTTCTCCTAGTTGAGCATTTAGGTGCCAAGAACTACAACTCTCAGAAAGCCCTGGGCCCCTTGGCTCCAGCACAGGATCAGATGTGCTACTTTGTAAATTTTTTCAAAAACTTCAAAGTTTAACATCTTTTCATTGTTCAGAATTCCAGCCCTGCTCCAAGAAGAAAAATTATCTTCTCATGAGACTTGTCTGTCAATGCTAAGGTATCCCTTTACTTAATTTCCTGATAAAACAAATTAAGTATTCCTTTTTTCAGGTTGGTTTCAACTTCTCTTCAAACTCTGAAGGATGTAATTCTAACCTTTCTGTATCAAAAAAATTAACAAATATTTTCCTTCTTAAAGAGGCCTCCTAAAAATAAATATAATGTGTTCAAAATTACTACTTTCAGACCTTATTGTATTATTCTACATATTTTTGATTGTACTGTTTCTTTCATGTAGATATTCTTTTGGCAGAAACACTTAAGACAGTCAGCAAGCAACATCCAAGCCTGGATTTTTTCTGGTATCCTGCTCACCTGTGTTACCTGCCTGGCACCACTCATCAAAAAAAGTAATAATAATAATAATAATAATAATAATAATGATAAATAATAAATAATAACACTATATAATGACTGGGCTTTTTTAATAAAGAAGAAGGAAGAGATGTAGGTATTCTCTTGACAGAAGCACTTAAGAGAGTCAGCAAGCAGCCTCCAAGCCTGGACTCCTGCTGATATCCTGCTTGCCTGTGATTCCTGCCTGGTGCCAATTGTCTTTGATGCCTTGGGCAAAGCATTGTCACTTTCTCATAGTGATTTGGAGAATATGGCCTGAAATCCCGCCTCCCTCAACCCCAATTCTGTATGTCCCAACCCCCTACAAGGTTCTGCACAAAAAACTTTGAGTTAAGGATTGGAGAGATGGCTCAGTGGTTAAGAGCACTGACTGCTCTTGCAGAAGACCCGGGTCTGATTCCCAAAACCCATAGGGCAGGAAATAAACATCTCTAACTCCAGTTCCAGGGGAATCTGACACCCTCTTCTGACCTCCACAGCATTGCATGGTACAACACGGGTGCACCAACCTACATGCAGACAGTACACTCATATGCATAAAAAATAATAAATACATAAATTAAAACAAAAACTTGAGTTACAACAATAAACCAAGTTTTTCCCTTGTGGAATTACTCCTGGTCTCTTGTCTGACTCTATCTCTTTTTACCTCTTTCTATTCCACTGGGTCTTACTTTCTACCTCCCTCACCCTCCCTGCTTGTGCTCCCTGCTTGGCCTGGGCCTGGAATAATCCCGATGCTTGCAGTACTGCTGAGCAAGCCCTGGTTCAGGAGGGAAGAAAACCTTGTGGAAGGCAGCACACCCATGATACATTTAAAGGAACATCTGACGACACTTGCATGTCAATTTTTATCTTGAGGTAACTTTTTAATAATATGACCATCCAAAAAAATTTTATTTCAGTTTTTGATAAATGAAATTGTTAAGTTAAACTCTTTCTCAAGCATGCTCAGTTAAGATAAAAATTTAAATCTAATGCATGGGTAAGTCATAATATCTTTAAGTAAAAATATGTGCAATTAATTAACAAATTAATTTAAAAAACTAGGCAATTTGAAATTCTTTCAAACATGTTTTCACATTTTAGACTCTATTTAATCCTTTTAAAAGAAAAATATTACTGCAAAAAGGCTCTGTTCACAGGTTTCCAGACCATGTGACTCACCACCATTATGACTTGCCACTGATTCATCTTAAATCATTAACTGCATTTAAAATCATCCTAAAATAACATTTTTTGGTCTTTTAGAGATAGGGTCTTCCTGTAACCCCAGCTGTCCTGGAACTCGCTCTGTAACCAGGCTGGCCTTGAACTCACAAAGATCCTCCTGCCTCTGCACCCATGTGCTAGGATTAAAGGCGTGCGCCACCACACTCAGTGTAACAACAATTTTTAACTTCACACTCTAAAAGCAGAGACAGGCAGATTTGTGTGGAAATTTTCAGGCCTTCCCAATCTGAAGAAGAGCTCTAACTCCAAAATATTGTTGCTTAGCAGTTATTGGGTACTAAAAAATCCAGTTTAGGTGCTGGAGAGATGGCTCAGTGGTTAAGAGCACTGACAAAATTTTTTCTCTCTTTGAGAAGTAACACAATTAAATTGGAAGACATTATATAGATTGGAGAATTTTGAAAGAATGTGAATGGCAAACTCATATTTTAGTAACATTGACACATTTCACATTATTGTTAAAGCATGATAGTCTAGTTTTTCCAGTACTCAATCTTCAGAAATTATAGTCGACATATAATTCCAAATTTAAGTTCTAAGATATAATTACACATTTTTTAGTTTGAGGAGTTTAATAGTTCAGTTTAGTCATTATACTTATTTCTATTTAGATTTGTTGTTCTCTTCAATTTTATATTGCTGCAAATGGTGCATATATACACTCCACATATATACCAAAAAGACAGAGTCTGAAATATGCTACAGGTTAATTCCAAAACATGTTTGGGGATTCACATTTTGACAGTAATTTTGCATTCAGGCAGAAAGAAATATAACTGTATATTCCAGGGTTACTTAGCAAATTGATATATGTTTTCATGTACTTTCTAAGAAGAGATTGATTCTTTCTCATAAATCCTATAACTTGGGAAAATAGAGACATAAGTTTCAAGTTATATCTATAGTAGCATCAGGCATCGATTGCATCCTTATTTGGCACTAGGATCCACAAATGAGGGGCACCATACATAGATTGTCCTTCTGGGACTATGTTACTTCACTTAGCATAACGGCTTCTACTTCCACCCTATTACCCACAAATTAGGAGATGCCACCTTTCTTTTTTTATTTATTTGACCAGTAAGTACACATAGGCAATAAACATAAGGAGTGTCTGTATAAACCGAATTAGTTACCATCTGAGTTCAGGTTTTATACAATCTAGAGTCCCCAAGTCCAGTTGAAGAAGTTTGCTTACACAAATATGTTGATCAAATAAAAAGAAAAGGAAAAAAAATCAAGTATGTTTTTGCTCTGATGTCACAATTCATCCTCCCTCCTTGAACCTTACAATCTTGTTTCAACCTCTTTCTCGAGAGTCCTTGGGCTTTTGAAGGGAGGGTGAAAAAGAGTGAGATATCGAAGGATCCAAATTTTTGTTCTGAGATGACACATCAAACTCTTGGGACTGTGAAACTTCTGTTTGCAATGGACTTGTGGGTCTTTTTGCAGTCACCTTGTAATTCTATTAGTAAAGCACAAATAGTAAAAAAATATTAAATATTATAACAAGTTACTGTATGTATACAGACATCTAATACTTGAATAATATTTTGTTTGGGCCTTTTTAACTCTTTGGAAAAGGGATGACAATACCTGTCTAATATGGTCATTAGAGTCTTTTGACATTAGGAGGCACAATGGCTACAGTGTCAGCAGTGTGTAATATCCTGCCAGAGAGTGGGTGATACTTTTTTTTTTCTTTCCAGGTACACATTATTCAGGCTACCACTATTGCACTACATCTTCTTTGGGATGTAAAAGTGTAGCACAAGATGTCTGTAGCAAATCTTCAAAGACTATTTCTTTCCAGTAGATTGTATAGTGCTCTCTGAAGCCATGAAGATCAGCTGTTGATTTGCAGTACAGGGTCTCAGCATATTTTTTTTTCATGCTCATATCACACCATATATTCAGCAATAGGGTCTTACTGTCCATTTCCTATGTTCACCCAAAGTAATAGTAAATGGCCTTTATTTGGGGGTTTTATAAATCCTCCCTGGTCAACAGCTCCTGATATAGTAGCCCAGATCTGGCACTGAAGCCTTTATCTTGCAATGCTTTTTATTTAACTGTAGGACAAAATTACATCCTAGAAGGAGGAGGTGTATTCCTTCCCCGTCTGTTTTTATAACTGTCACTATAATCAATACACCCTCATTTATTTCCCAGACCTGATATCATCTTTATTTACCACTACAAAGAACTCCATTGTGTAGATATACCACAGTTTCATTATCCACTCATTAGTTGAGGGACACTTGGGCTGCTTCCAGCTCTTTGCTATTCTGAAGAGAGCTGCAATAATAATGATTGCTCACATATCTCTGCAATATGATGAATCTGGGTATATACCCAGAAGTGGTATGACTGGATCAAGTGGTAAGTTCATTGTGAGCCTTTTAAGAGTTCTCCACACTGCTTGCAATAAGGGTTGCATACCTTGAACAGTAACACATCTGACATAGATCTAGCATCTAGATTGTATAAATTACTTATAAAACAAAAGAGAGGAGCAAGAAAACAAATGACCCAATCAAAAGATGGAGTAAAGAGTTGAACAGAGACTTCAAAAATGAAAAGTAAAAGTGGTTTAAAACATATTAAAAAGTGTTCAATATCACTAGTAATGAAGGAAATGTAAATGAAAACCACTTTAAGATTCCATCTTACACTGGTAAGACTGGCTATGATCAAGAAAACAAATGATACCAAATGCTACTGGTGTTGTGGGGAAATGGGTACATACATTCACTGCTGGTGGGAATGAAAACTCAATTTATATTTTTGTTTATTTTTCATATAAAACACCTTAATCATATATGGAAACCCTTCCTCCTTCTGCACCACTCATAGCCCCACCGATATTTTTCATGCAGTCTGTCTTATATGTTAAGCCCTCTCGAGGCAACTATTGATACCCAGATGTCCCTCAGTCAAGTTCATCTACTGGAGGCTAGACAGCCTATCTATATTCAACTCCCTTAAAGAAAGTCAACTCTCCTCTTCAAGGAAACACAGCTGACAAACAAAAAGGCAGCAACAAGTCAAAGTTAGAGATTAAGAGATTGCAGAGACATGTCCCTATATAAGACTCATATACTAAAACTTTCTCACCCACCACAGATCAAGGAATATTTCAGAAAACTGTAAGATCCAGCATTGTCTATGAGAATACATTTTCTAAATACCTTTTTATTCTTGCTCCATCAAATGATTGTGCATTATTTGATCTTATTTCTTATGATATAAGAAGGAACATTTAAGCCAGGCGTAGTGGCACATGCCTTTAATCCCAGAACTTGCGAGGCAGAGGCAGGCAGATCTCTGTGAGTTCAAGGCCAGCCTGGTACACAGAGAGAGCTCCAGACCAGCTGGGACTAAAGGCAGACCCTCTCTCAAAAATACCAAAAACAATCGAACAAACAAAAAAAGGAAATTTTATTAACTATAAACACATCTTTGAAAATTCTACATCATATAATTGCCATAAACGTAAATGATTTTAAGAAATGTGAAGATAGTGCAAAATATAGACAAATCACAGTTTCTAGATTTTGATCACATTTTTATGTTGATTGGATATTTTTATATATTTCTTTTAATTAATTTATTTATTTATGTGTATGAATGTACTGTCTGCATGTAGGTCTGTGCACCCGTGTCATGCAATTCCATGGCGGTGAGAAGAGGGTGTCAGATTCCCCTGGAACTGGAGTTCTCCTGGAATTGGAGTTACAGATGGTTCTCAGCCATCATGTGGGTGCTGGGGATCGAACCCAGGTCCTCTTCAAGAGCAGTCAGTGCTCTTAACCACTAGGCCATCTCTCCAGCACCTGGATATTTTTAATAATTGTAAGGTTCAGTGCCAATAGCCATCCAGTAGTGTACTGTTAAAATTACCAAAAGCTTCTGACGCTCTAATGTCAAATGCCCATATTAATAGTTGAAGCCCCCCAAAAATATGTCTGGATTAACTTCTGGCTTATATCCTCTTGTTCTCAAAGATTTTGATGATAAAGGTCTTTCTTTGTACTGTTTACTCATTTTATTATGAAATGGGTTTTCTACACATTTCCCGTATTGGCCTTGAAATTAATTACTGCCCTGCTTCTGACTCCTTAGTAGCAAAGTATGCAACTCTGAACCATGAATTTAGATCTACATCTTTACTTCATTCTTCTTTACCTGAATACTTTCCTTCAACAACAATCATGCTGCAGTTTGTTATTTTTATCTTAACAAAAATATCCTTCCCTGAGTTACATGAGATTTTTCAATGTAATTAATTCAAATAAATTCATGCTTTAGATTTATAAAATCAATTTATATACTATAAAATACATAGAGCATATATAGGCCACACAAATATATGTGCATAGAAAGTTTATATTTTACATATATTAGTTTCATTTAATGTAGTTTCTTCTATATGATAGTCACTGTGGAAAACTGAAATATTACTTTACTAATTTTGTTTATGTTATTTTAATAAACTTTGTTACGTAAGGCAATTTTTGGGCAAATATATTATGTACTTTGTGCACTAAACCCAATTTCATGTACCATCTTTTACCTTCCCCATTCCTATTAGTCCACAATTTTCTCCTAGTGGGTTTTACTTACACTTGCATGTCTTTGGTTTATATATGATTTTACCTATCTGTATAAAATCTGACCTCAAAATGAGTGAATAAGTACATATTTAAATTTTCTTCTAGTACTTAATTCATTTATATGATTATCTACAATTACAAACATTTCTGAAAATGAATAATTTAATAACTTCATTTTTACTGCTGAAAAATTCCCATTATACAAACACAGTCACACACACACATGTACATACACACACATGCATACACACACATAACATTTTTAGGATCTCTCCTTCTATTGATGGAAACATGGGTTTTCCAAAGTTACCTACAATGAATAATACTGACTTCCAGGTAACCTACAGAGAAAAAAATTTAAAAAATAACATGTCTTTGGTAAAATGCTAGACACTCCCCAAAAAGACAAAATTCTTAAAGCCACAAGAGAAAAACAACAAGTTACATATAAGGGAAAACTTATGAAATCAAGAAGAACATTGAACAAAGCAATCCCAGTGTAAAAGGACTATAGATGCCAACCCAGGTTACTATACCCAGCAAAAATGTCGATTATAGTTGAAGGAGAGAGAAAAATCTTCCACGACATAAATAAGATGAAAGAATACATGTCCGGAAAACCAAACCTTCAGAAAATACTTGAAGCAATTCAAAGTACAGAAGAAAGGAGCAACTATCCCCAGGCACCTAGAAAGAGAAATTAATAAAAACAAAACTGCAGAAATAGAAACCTAGACCCAAAATGCAAATGGAGGAGAAGTGGAAAGGAAGCAACACACATCTTTCAGTTATAACCTTAAATATTAATGGACTATACTCCCCATACAAAAGACAGACTGGGATATTGGATTAGGAATCAGAACCAATCTATATACTATGTACAAGAAACACATCTTACCCTCAAAGATAGACACCAACTTAAAATGAAAGAATCAAAAAATACTCCAAGCTAATGGTACCAAAAATAAAGCAGGTGTTGCTATTTTAATATCAGACAAAATAAACTTCAAAGCAAAAGATATCAGAAGAGACAAGGCCACTACATCTTTATCAAAGGACAATTGACCATGAATATTTCACAAATATAAATATAAATGCACCAAGCTCTGGTGCAACAAAATTTATAAAGACAATTCTCCAGGATATCAAGGCATAGATTCACCCCACTACATTCATAGTAGGGGACTTCAATATCCCATTGAGCCCTTTGGCTAGGTCAACTGGACAAAGAATAAACAGAGAGACAACTGAACTGAATGATATATACACCAAACAGACCTCACAGACATCTACCGAATATTCCACCCTAATACCAGAGAATACACTTTCTACTCAGCACCCCACAGAACATTCTCCAAAATCGACCACATACTGAAACACAGAAAATAACCTTCACAAATACAAAAAGATTGAAATAATTTCATGCATTCTATCAGAACACAGTGAAACAAAACTCAATATCAACACCAGGATAAACCCTACTATCTAAAAGAACACATGGGGAATAAACAACACACTCCTGAATAATGAATGGGTCAAGGAAGAAATAAAGAAAGAAATAAAAGCATTTTTGGAACTGCAATGACAATGATAATACAACACAACAAAATCTATGGGATACTTTCAAAGCAGCCCTAAAAGGTAAGTTTATAGCCCTGAGTGCTTACATTAGAAAAACAGAAAGAGCACAAGTAGCTAAAAACACTTGAGAGACATCAACAAATGAACACTAAATGCAACAGACAGGAAGAAATAGAAATAATCAGAGCAGAAATCAATGAAATAGAAACAAAGAAAGCAATTTAAAAAAATCAATGAATGCAAAAGTTGGTTCTTTGAGAGAATAAACAACATAGACAGACCTCTCACCCAGTTAACAAAAAGAAAGAACAACCCCAAATCAATTAGAATTCGTGATGAAAGGGGAAATATCACAACGGACAATGAAAAGATCCAGAAAATCATATGGGAATAGTTCAAAAACCTATATTATGGGGCTTGAAAACCTAGGAGAAATGGATGAATATCTGAAATCCTGGGAATCATCAAAGCTTAACCAAGAAGAGATCAACAGCTTAAACAGACCCAAAATATATGAAGAAATGGAAGATGTAATAAGAAGCCTCCCAACTAAAAAAAAGCCCAGGCCCAGATGGTTTCACAGCATAATTCTATAAAACATTTCAAAAAGACTTACAACCAGTATTACTCAAATTGTTCAGAAGGATACAAACAGAGGTGATTCTCACAAATTCCTTCTATGAAGCCAGCATCACTCTAATACCAAAACCATGCAAAGATATAACCAAAAAGGAGAAATATAGACCCATCACATTAATGAATACAGTTGCAAAAATTCTCAAGAAAATACTTGCAAACTGCATACAGACCCACATCAAAAAGATCATCCACATGACCAAGTTGGAATCATACCAGGGATGCAGGTATGAAAATCAATAAATATCATAAAACATATAAATGGACTGAAAGACAAAAACCACATGAGCATCTCAATTGTTGCAAAAAAGCCTCTGACAAAATCCAGCATCCCTTCAAAGTCCTAGAGGGAATTGGATTGGAAGCATCATTTCTCAATGTAATCAAAGCCATATACAAGAAACCCACAGCCAATATCATCCTAAATGGAGAAACGACAGAAGCAGTCCCCTTAAAGTTAGGAACTTGGCAAGAGTGCACCATCTTCAATATAGTGCTTGAAATACTTGCTAGGGCAGTAAGGCAAGAAAATGAAATTAAAGGAGTACTAAATGTAAAAGAGAAAGTCAAGCTACCCATTTTTGCTAATGATATGATTGTTTACTTTAGGAATGCTAAAAACTCCACCAGAAAACTCCTAGAAATGATTAGGAGTATCAGTAAATTGTCAACATACAAAATTAACCTAAAAAAATCAAGATACAAAATTAACCTAAAAAAACTATAGCTTTTCTTTACATTAACAATAAGCAACTGAAGAAGGAATACAAGGAGAACTTCCCCCTCACAATATCCTCAAAAACAATAAAATACCTAGGAACAAACTTAACAAAAGACACCAAAGATCTCTACAAAAATAAAATTAAACTCCAGAAAAAGGAAATTGAAGAAGACATCAGAAGATGGAAAGAACCCCATTCTCAGGGATCAGGAAAATTAATATAGTGAAAATGTCCATTCTACCCAAACTCTTGTACAGATTTTATGCAATCTCAATTAAAATCCCCAAGAGTTTCTTCACAGGCTTTGAAAAAAATGTCCTTAATTTCATTTAGAAAACCAAAAGACCCAGAATAGACAAAGCAACCCTGAGTGAAAAGAGCAATACAGGGGGGATCTCTGTACCAGACTTCAAACAATACTACAGGGCTATCGTCATAAAAACAGCTTGGTACTGGCACAAAAACAGACCTGTTGACCAATGGAACAAAACTGAAGATCCCAAGTTGAGCACATACAATTTCAGCCACCTCATATTTGACAAGGGGGCCAAGAAGAGACAATGGAGAAAAGACAACATCTTCAGCAAGTGGTGTTGGCAAAACTCGATCACCACTTGTAGAAGAATGAAATTAAACCCCAATTCTCGCCCTGTACAAAAGTCATTTCCAGGTGGATCAAAAACCTCAACATGAAACCCCAACTCTGAAGGCGATAGAAGAAAAAGTTGGCAGCAGACTACAAGACATAGGCGTAGGAAAAGACTTCCTAGATCAGGCAGCAGCTGTGCAAGAATTAAGTTTGACAACTTACAAATGGGACCTCATTAAAGTCAAAAGAAACAATCAAAGAAGCGAAGAGAAAACTCATAGAGTAGGAGGAAATCTTCACCACAGATACATCTAACAAAGCATTGATATCCAGAATATATAAACTAATAAAAAAACAAAGAAGAAAACAAAATTAATCACTCAAAAGTTCTGGAGAGGTTGTGGGGAAAGGGAAACACTCATCCACTGCTGGTGGGAATGTAAACTTGTACAACCACGTTGGAAAGCAGTTTGGAGAACCCTTGGAAGACTTGGAATGAACTTACCACCTGACCTAGCCCTACCACTCCTGTGTATATACCCACAAGACTCATATGACCCCAGAGATACATACGCAGCCATGTTTATTACATCTCTCTTCACAATAGCAAAGAGCTGGAACCAACCCAAGTGCCCCTCAACTGACGAGTGGATAGAGAAAATGTGGTACATCCACACAATGGAGTTCTATGCAGTGGTTAAGAAAGATGACATCATGAACTTTCCAGGTAAATTGATGGAGCTAGAGGATATCATGCTAAGTGAAGTAACACAGTCCCAGAAAAAATATAGGGCGAATGGTTTCCCTCATCTGTGGATGCTACTGCCAATTACCTAATTGTATTGCAAACTGAGCAAAGTTAATGTGATCTGAAAACAACTGTGCTCTTATATTGTGAATCCCTTAAAAATAAATTAAAAAAATTTAAAATTTAAAAAATATAATTCTTTTAGCAAAAAAACATACACACTGACTCATATAAGAGAGAAAAATATAGTTTATCTTAGTTGGCAATATTTAGATGATGTTTTTATTCCTGATATGTAATCTCACTATTTGACACAAACTTACATGAAGATCTCTATGTTTATAATGTTGGCCTTGATTTGGCGAATCTATGGAATTTACACTAGTGATGGCTGTACTTAAAGGCATACACATAAGTCCAACCCTCACTTCATTGTAGTCATAGCTAATTTCCAAGTTAACAGAGTTGTTAAAATAGGAATACTGCCTAGGGAAGTATATTCAAGACTAGATATCTAGATATTTAAGATATGTATAATCTATTTTATAGGAACAGGAATATTAATTGTGGCTCCACACTTTCCAGATGAGATAAAATTCCTATAGAATTTGAAAACTCAATTCTACTGACAGTTCTCTCTGAGGTTACACAGTCATACCTGACTTTCTACTCTTTTATATTTGTAGGGGATTTTGCAGATCATCCTGCTCAGACTCAGTTTTCTCACATCTAAGATAAGAATAATTATAATGAATAAGAAATTGGAGATTATTTAGTGTGGAATAATATACTTAGAAATTATAATGAATGATAGATAATTTCTCAGTTAAATTCTTCTGTCTCCACTCTAGTAATAATGTGACTTTTAAAGACCTTTAAATCATTCATAAGCACATTGAACTTTTAAATATCCATGCCAGAACTTCTTTAATTTGCAAATGGTATTATTTTTTTATGTACAAAGCTTAATTTGCCTTGATGATTGCTTTCTCCAATAAAAAAAAATTAAAATATTGTTGAATAATAAATAATGCATTTTGGTGAAGAAACATGAACCAAACCATTCATGAAGCTGGACTCAATAAGATGGTACTTGAAGAAGAAATAATAAGTATAATTTATCTTTCAACATCAAAATACAAATAACTATGACATTGAATATCATTCTTAGTCATGACAGATCTAAGCAAGAATGCCTTTCAAGAAGCTCTCTAGACCGGATACAAGGAACAATACATCTATTGTGAGTATGTTGTTGCTCACTGCTACTTTAAGAATTTGTACCTAGGAAGGCTAAAGCTATAGCTACCAGGAAATATAAGTGTGAAATCTAGTATGCAAGTGTCACGAATTCCCATTCTTTATTATTTCTTCCTAAATTATTAAGATACTTGCTTACATATTTTCATTTTGAAACAGTATAGCCCCATACAATTTCTTCAACCTAACCTTTGGACATGGATAACTATACTTACGGATGTGATTTGTTTGTTTGTCTGTATGTTTGTTTTTGAGACAGTATCTCCCTGTAGCCACAGCTTGCCTCGAACTCACTATGTAGATCAGGCTGCCTGAACTATCATAGAGATCTGCCTACCTCTTCCTCCTGAGTGCTGGGATTAAATGTGTGGGTCACCAAATCAGACCTTTCAAATTAATTATTTAAAAGTGTAAGGGTGTGGCTATCTGGACAGGGTCACCCTTCCCCCTTGCAACCGGTAGCGGCTCTGGCTCTGGGTCTGGCTCTGGTGTCGTAGTGAGATTGTGTGTGGGGGGGACTCAGGTTTGGGCCTTGCTTGCTAGGAGCACCTGGAGCACGGATAGGAGCCCGGCGCTGCTACAGACAGGTAGAACTTAGAACAGATTTACTCTTGGGTTGCTGGACAATTGATTCGCTGGTTTGTGGCAGAGGGGCTGGTGGCCAGCGAGCCTAGGTCTGAGCCCTAAACACTTGCAGGGTGTGGCTGTCCGGGCCAGGTTGCCCTTCCCCCTTTCAGCCGAAAGCAGCTCTGGCTCTGTGTCTGGCTCTGGTGCCATAATGAGTTCATGTGTGGGGGGGCTCAGGTTCGGGCCTTACTTGCTAGGACCACCTTTAGCAGATAGGAGCCCAGCGCCTATCCAGACAGGTAGAACTTAGAACAGATTGACTCTTGGGTTGCTGGACAATTGATCTGCTGGTTTGTGGCAGAGGGGCTGGTGGCTCACAGGCCTAGGTCTGAGCCCTAAATCCTTTCAGGGTGTGGCTCTCCAGGCCAGGTCCACCTTCCCCCTTGCAGCCAGAAATGGCTCTGCCTCTGGGTCTGGCTCCGTTGCCATAGTGAGAGTGTGTGTGTGTGTGGGGGGGGGTGTTGGGGCTCAGTTTCGGGCCTTGATTGCTAGGACCACTTGAAGTGCAGATAGGAGCCTGGGGCCACTCCAGATAGGTAGAACTTAGAACATATTGACTCTTGGGTTGCTGGACAATTGATCCACTGGTTTGTGGCAGAGGGACTGGTGGCTGGCGGGCATAGGTCTGAGCCCTAAACCCTTTCAGGATGTGGCTGTCCAAGCCAGTTTGCCCTTCTCCCTTGCAGCCAGAAGGGGCTCTGGCACTGGCTCTGGCTCTGGTGCCATAGTGAGATAGTGTGTGGGGGACTCAGGGTCAGACCTTGCTTGCTAGAAGCACCTAGAGCTCAGATAGGAGCCCACCACTGCTCCAGACAGGTACAGGGGTCGGGCAAAGTCAGGTATCCCCCCGCCATCCACCAACTGGAATCGCGGAGAGAATATCCAAGTGGATTTTTTGGAGAACACTCAGAACAGGAAAGGAAGAGTGACTTAGACTTCCAATATCCAATATATATATACAAAGTGAAAGCCTGAAACTTAGACAAGTCAACACTCCATAAACAAGGAAGGGGAAAAAAAAGCATCGGAAGGAGGCAAGCAAAACAAAACAAGCCTTCAACATAGTGAAAATCATTTGTGATTGGCATCAGAATACAGGCAAAAGAAGAGGGAAAACCTCATGCCTGGGACACGGTGAAGGGATAACTAGGGATAGGTGCAGGATAATTTTGCACCAAGCTCTACCAACCCTGTAGGAGATAGCTACAATGGGACCAACCTGGAAGTGACCAAAGAAACAGATATTAATTGCAGACCTATACGGAGAAATTAAAGAAAATAAAGAAGAGGTCAAAGAAATAAAGAGAGAGAATGAACACTTGGGAGGCAGAGGCAGGCGGATCTTCGTGAGTTCAAGGCCAGCCTGGTCTACAGAGTGAGTTCCAGGACAGCTGGGGCTACAGGGAGACCCTGTCTCGAAAAGACCAAAAAAAANAAGAGAGAGAATGAAAATCTCAAAAAGTACCTAGAGGGATACAATAACAAATTTCAGAAAGAACTAAAGGAAGAGAAAAGCAAACTCCAGAAAGAACTGGAGGAAGAAAAAAACAAACTCCAAAAGGAAGTACAAACACTGAAAAAGGAAGCTAACCAGTGAAGTAAGGAGCACCAAGAAGAGACTGAGAAGCTCAAAAAGGAAATGGAAATACTAAAGAAATCACAGGATGAAATGAAAAACGAAATAGAACACCCATCCAATCAAGAATAAAAGGAAAGGAAAAAGCCACATAACTAGAATGGAGGAGGCAGAACAAAGAATATCAGACCTGGAAGATAACACAGAGCAACAAAAAAGCTCAAATAAAGAATATGAAAAATTTTAAAATAAAGAAAAGTGGAACAACCAGGAAATATGGGACACTATGAAAAGATCAAACCTCCCCATCATAGGAATAGAGGAAGGAGAAGAATGTCAAGATAATAGTATTGATCAGATCTTCAACAGAATAATAGATGAAAATTTCACCAAACTAAAAATAGACAGACCCATACAAATACAAGAAGCACATAGGACTCCAAATAGATAAGATCAGAAAAGAAACTCCCCACACCATATCATAGTTAAAATGCTTGATACCCAAAACAAAGACAAAATTCTGAATGCTACAAAAGAAAAACAAGTCACATACAAAGGGAAACCCATCAGAATTACAACTGACTTCTCAGTGCAAACCATGAAAGCAAGAAGAACATGGAACAAAGCATTCCCAGTGTTAAAGGACTATGGATGCCAACTCAAAATACTTTACCCAGCAAAAATGTCGATTATAGTTGAAGGAGAGAGAAAAATCTTTATTTCTATCCAGTTTATAACTATCCCCAAGCACCTAGGAAAAGAAACTAATAAAAATGTAATCATAGGAGTAGAATCAGAGGACAAAAGTCCAAATGGATAATAAGGTGAAAGGAAGCAGCACCCATCTTTCAATTATAACCTTAAATATTAATGGACTTGGGACTGGAGAGATGGTCTAGCTGTTAAGAGCACCGACTGCTTTTGCAGAGGACACGGATTTGATCCCCAGCACCCACATGGCAGCTGAGAACCGTCTGTAACTCCAAGCCCTCTTCTGACCTCCATGGCATTGCATGACACAGGTGCACAAAACTACATGCAGACAGTACATTCAAATAAATAAATAAATAAATAAATAAATAAATAAATAAATAAATAAATAAATAAAATATTAATGGACTAAACTCCCCAAACAAAAGACATAGACTGGGATAATGGATTAGGAAACAAAATACATCTATATGCTATCTACAAGAAACCTATCTCAATTTCAAGTATAGGCACCAATTTAAGGTGAAGGGATGGAAGAAAATATTCCAAGCAAATGGTACCAAAAAGAAAGCAGGAGTTGCTATTCTAATTTCAGACAAAATAGCCTTCAAAGCAAAAGAAATCCAAAGAGACAAATAGGGCCATTACATCTTTATTAAAAGCACAATTGATGATGAATATCTCACAATCATGAATATAGATGCACCAAACTCTGGTGCACCAAACATTATAAAGACAATTCTTCATGACCTCAAGGCACAGATTATCTCCAGTACACTAATAGTAGGGGACTTCAATACCCCACTAAGTCCTTTAGACAGATCAACAGGACAAACAATAAACAGAGAGACATCTGAACTGAATTATACAATATACCAAATGGACCTCACAGACTTCTATCGAATATTCCACCCAAAAACAATAGAATACACTTTCTACTCAGCATCCCACGGAACATTCTCCAAAATAGACCAGATACTGGGACACAGGATAAAAATTCAAAAAGTACAAAAAGATTGGAATAATCTCATGCATTCTATCAGACCACAGTGCAATAAGACTCAACACCAGGATAAGCCCTACAACCTACAAGAACACATGGAGACTAAACAACATTAGCCTGAATAATGAATGGGTCAAGGAAGAAATAAAGAAAGAAATAAAAAAATTCCTGGAGATGAATGACAATGATAATACAACACACACACACACACACACACACACACACACACACACACACAC
>VZQC01004033.1:103204-113691 GCA_009823505.1 Rhizomys pruinosus
ATATATGCCCCAAATTCTGGTGCACCAAACTTTATAAAGACAATTCTCCAGGACCACAAGTCACAGACTAACCCCAGCACACTCATAGTGGGAGATTTCAATACCCCACTGAGTCCTTTGGATAGGTCAACAGGACAAAAAATAAACAGAGAGACATCTGAACTGAACGATATGATACACCAAATGGACCTCATAGACCTCTACCGAACATTCCATCCTAATACCAGAGAATACACTTTCTACTCAGCACCCCACGGAACATTCTCCAAAATCGACCACATCCTGGGACACAGAAGAAACCTCTACAAATACAAAAAGATTGAAATAATTTCATGCATCCTGTCAGACCACAGTGCAATGAAGCTCAACATCAACACCAGGACAAGCCCTCCTGCCTACAAGAACACATGGAGACTAAACAACACACTCTTGAATAATGAATGGGTCAAGGAAGAGATAAAGAAAGAAATAAAAACATTCCTGGAACTGAATGACAATGACAATACAACACAATAAAACCTATGGGATACTTTAAAAGCAGTCCTAAGAGGGAAGTTTATAGACCTGGGTGCCTACATTAGAAAAACAGAAAGAGCACAAGTGAATGATCTAACACTGCAGCTAAGAATACTTGAGAGACAACAACAAATGAGCCTTAAACGCAGCAGACAAGAAGAAATAACAAAAATTAAAGCAGAGATCAATGAAATAGAAACAAAGGAAAACATACAAGAAATCAATGAATCCAAAAGTTGGTTCTTTGAGAGAATAAACAAGATAGACAGACCTCTAGCCCAGTTAACCAAAAGAAAGAAGGAACAACTCCAAATCAATAGAATCTCTGATGAAAGGGGAAATATCACAACAGACAATGAAAAGATCCAGACAATCATAAGAGAATACTTCAGAAACCTATACTCTACTTAGTTTGAAAACCTAGAAGAATTGGATGAATATCTGAAATCCTGGGAATCACGAAAATTCAACCAAGCAGAGATCGACAGCTTAAATAGACCAATAATATATGAAGAAATTGAAGATGTAATAAGAAGCCTCCCAACCAAAAAATGCGCATGATGAGATGGTTTCACAGGAACATTATATAAAATATTTCAAAAAGACTTAGAACCATTACTACTCAAGTTGCTTAGAAAGATACAAACGGAGGGAGTTCTCCCAGATTCCTTCTATGAAGCCAGCATCACGCTATTACCAAAACCAGGCAAAGATACAACCAAAAAGGAGAACTATAGATCCATTTCCTTAATGAAAACAGATGCAAAAATTGTAAATAAAATACTTGCAAATTGCATACAGACCCACACAAAGAAGATCATTCACCCTGACCAAGTTGGATTCATACCAGAAATGCAGGGATGGTTCAACATGTGAAAATCAATAAATATCATCATACATATAAATGGACTGAAAGACAAAAACCATACGATCATCTCAATTCACACTGAGTAAGACTTTGACAAAATCCAGCATCCCTTCATTCATAAAGTCCTAGAGGGAATTGGATTGGAGGAATCATTCCCCAAAGTAAACAAAGCCATATACAGGAAACAGCCAATATCATCCTAAATGGGGAAACGACAGAAGCATTCCCCCTGAAGGTAGGAACACTGCATCACTGCCCCCTGTAACCACTCATTTTCAATATAGTGCTTGAAAACCTTGCTAGGGCAATAAGGCAAGAAAAGGAAATTAAATGAGTTCTAATTGGAAAAGAGGAAGTCAAGGTATCCCTTTTTGCTGATCACATGATCTTTAACTTAACGGATACTAAGAACTCCACCAGAAAACTCCTAGAAACAATAAAGAGCTTCAGTAAAGTATCAGGATACAAAATAAATCTAGAAAAATCAGCAGCTTTTCTTTACACCAACAAAAAGCAACTGAAGAAGGAATACATGGAGACCTTCCCACTCACAGTAGACTCAAAAATAGTAAAATACCTAAGAACAAACCTAACCAAAGACACCAAGAATCTCTACACTAAATTTTAAACTCTGGAAGAAGGAAATTGAGGAAGACATCATATTGGACAAACCTCCCATTCTCATGGATTGGGAAAATAAATATAGTAAAAATGTCCATTGTACCCAAACTCTTGTACACATTTAATGCAATCACAATCAAAATCACCAAGAGTTTCTTCACAAGTTTGGAAAAAAAATCCTTAATTTCATTTGGAAAAACAAAAGACACCAAATATCCAAAGCAACCCTGAGTGAAAAGAGCAATACAGTGGGGATCGCTATACCAGACTTCAAACTAAAGATCCAAACCTGAGCACTTACAGTTTCAGCCACCTCATATTTGACAAGGGGGACAAGAAGACAGAATGGAGGAAAGACAGCATCTTCAGTAAATGGTGTTGGCAAAACTGGATCACCACTTGTACAAGAATAAAATTAAACCCCTACCTCTCGCCCTGTAAAAAAGTCAATTCCAGATGGATCAAAGACCTCAATGTGAAACCCAAAACTCTGGAGGTGATAGAAGAGAAACTCTGCAGCACACTACAAGACATAGTTATGGGAAAAGACTTCCTAAATCAGACAGCAGCTGCACAAGAAATAAGACTGACGATTGACAAATGGGACCTCATTAAACTCAAAAGCTCCTGTACATAAAAAGTAACAATAAAGGAAATGAAGAGAAAACCCAAAGAGTGGGAAGAAACCTTCACTGCAGATGAATCTGACAAAGCATTGATCTCCAGAGTATACAAAATACTCAAAAAACAAAGAAGAAAGAAAATAAATGAATCACGCAAAAGATGGAGCAAAGAACTGAATAGAGACTTCACAGAGGAGGAATTAGTGATGGCTGAGAAACATCTTAAAAACTGCTCAACATCACTAATAATTAGGGAAACGCAAGTTAATTCCACTTTAAGATACAATCTAACTCCAATAAGACTGGCCAGGATCAAGAAACAAATGATGTCAAGTGCTGGAGAGGTTGTGGGGAAAGGGGAACACTCATCCATTGCTGGTGGGAAGATAAACTTGTACAGCCACTATAGAAAGCAGTGTAGAGAACTCTTGGAATACTCAAAATGAGCTTGCCATTTGATCCAGTCATATCACTCCTGTGTATATACCCACAAGACTAATCTTACTACAGAAATACATGCACAGCTATATTTATTGCAGCTCTGTTCACAATAGCAAAAAGCTGGAACCAACCCAAATGCCTCTCACCTGACGGGTGGATAGAGAAAATTTGGTACATGTACACAATAGAGTTCTATGCAGTAGTAAAGAAAGACATCATAAACTTATCAGGTAAATGGACGGAGCTAGGAGATATTATGTTAAGTGAAGTGACACAGTCCCAGAAAAACAAATGATGAATGGTATCCCCCATCTGTGGATGCTAGCGACAATAACTCAGTTGAAAATATTTCTTGTCTAGAGGGATACATATTGAAAGAGCAACAACAGAAAGACTACATCAGAAAACTGACTGAAATGGTGAATCGTGAGTGGTGGGTGGGTTGGGAGAGGAACATGTGTCTATATTCAATTAATGTATATTTAATTGACAAGAGTTCAACAAGTATCCAATTTTGCCCAAACTCTATCTACAAATTACATGGTATTTTAGGACTTAGTAAAAATAAAAATGTCTATATTAAACAACATTGGTTTAAAGGTTTTAATAAAAAACAGTGATACATCTGAGTTAATTTGAAATATAAATTGTTGTTCATATTTGTTTTACTTAAAATCTGTATAACAATAACTTTGTGATTAACATATACAAATGTTCTCTATAATCTTTGTGTTATACATTATCATCTTGTAACATTCTCTTTTACCTGTATGATAATTTCACTTAAGGAATTAAGTTTGCTTCCCAAACTAACAACAGTCACCCAAAACAGCTTGGACAAATTTAATGAAATTTACGCCTTGATTCCTGCCTATAGGTATGTTTACTATAACTGCCTTTTTGAGACTCATGGGTCAAACAATAAAAAAACTAGAATTTATAAAAAGGGAGGGATACAGTTATATATTAAACCTTTTTGCCAAATTTTTTTTCAATTTAATCTTAAAACTAAATATGGGAAAAAGATTTTTATGTTCCCACAGGTCAAAATGTCACCAACTTAACGGCTGAGAAAGAGAAGATACAGCCTTGCATTGTATAGGATCTACCAAGAAATACCAGCAGAGAAGTTGGCCCATCTAAGCATTAAAAGGAAGAAAAACCTCAGACTGCTATAAGCATCAAACATCTCTGTGGATCCTATTTGTAACAACTGTTTATAAAGAGTCCTAATGAACTTTACCTTCTAGGTGCCACAAAGTTTTAATATGAGAGATTTCTTACCTCCATGAGAGACTTTCTTACCTCCTATTCATAGAACAAAGAAAAATGTGATGGTAATGAAGTCAATCTCTAACTTTAAATTAAAGCTGATTGTTATAGAGTTTATCTCTTATAAAACCAGTAAAAACTGCTTTCTTTAATTGACTAATAGACATAGGAACTGTGAAAAGGATTATTCTCTACTCAGAACCAAATATAATACTAGAGTCTTTAAGCTGTGCATTTAAGCAAAATATATTAATACAGGAGAGCTCTGATATCAGCAATGGATTATTTTGCCAAGGAGATGTTGGCCAGGGAATCCACGTGCTCCCCACAAAAGATAAAGGCTTCTTGCCTGTAAAATGGGATACCTGCAAGAAGAGAGGCAGTAAGGCTCTGCTGTCAAAGACCTGATGGAAGCATGCGAAAGATGTATTGAGGCCACACTTGCATGTGGACAGTTGGTCTCTGTTATACCAGAGAGTGCTACCAAAGTTCACTAAACCAATAAAGCAAATATTGGTCTCCTTGAGTCAAGCAAGAATCCTCTGTCAGCAACAGCTACACCTCACCTGCCTGGAAATAATGTGCAGCAGAGGCAGCCATATGTCTGTATATCCCAAATCTAATTGGCTATTAGCTCTCTCCTTGAAGGAATAACTCACAGCTGATGCCACAAACTTACATCCTCTAGTGGTTAAGGGATGTTATAAGCCACAGTGAGACCTTGCCATCTTTTACAGAAAAAAAAACATAATTCATGGATTAACTTACCAGCCAAACATCTGTGTCTATACCAAAGTAACCTACCATAATAATTAGTACTGTTTAAATACCTATATATCTATTTGCCTGTGTTTCATTAGTAGGATCAAAAGGTTATTCCTGAACAAACTGTCAGCCCATTAAAAGAAACAGCCAGAAATGGACAGAGTCCAAAACTACATCTCCAGAGAAAGCAGACTGTTTTGCTTTTTGTCCACCTGTGCCACTTTTCTAAGCCTAGGGAACAATCTGTAGAAGAGGGGGCATGGTAGAATGTAAGGGCTGCAATTGGAGTGAATGGTGAAACTACAGCAATATAGACTAGATGCTTATTTGATCAACTTGATTGTACATACAAGCCCCTCCAGCTGCATGGTGGGAGCCTTGGGTTGTGTGTGTTTGGGTACAACTGCCTGCAAATTAGTTTTACATGAAGGATGCTTGTACTCAAAACTTATTACTTATTGTTAATAAAATAAATAAATGAAAGTAAATGTAAAATAATAAGTATTTGAGATCAAATACAAAAATCTGTAAGAACAGTATGCTTATTAATGAATGTAAGAAGATAAAAATTTTTACCAGTAGATATAATCATTGATACTAAAAATGTCATTCAGTTCTAATTAATCAGATACTGAATTTATAATTATAGATTATATTAATTGGATAATTGGTAGAATATTATAATTATCTACCCATAGTGTACCCAAATATCTTTTGCCCTTAATTTCTAAATTGTAGGTATTCCTTTGGCAGAAGCACTTAAGAGAGTCAGCAAGCAACAGCCAAGCCTTTAACCTTGCTTATATCCTGCATACCTGTGAACCAGTGAAAGCAGCCCAGCACCAAACTCTCTTTGACATCTTAGGACAAAAAATTGATCTGGAGCAAATATCCTGAAGTGCCACCTATCCCAACCACCTGCCCCCTCCAATTCATTGTGTCCTAGACCCCTCCAAGGTTCTTTATAAAATATCCTACGTTTCAACATTAAACTGAGTTTCTCCCTGTGGAATTACCCCCAGTCTCTATGAGTCCATCTTTCTTTCTCTCCAGGTCTTAATTTCCAACATCCCACATCCTTCCTGCTGGGGCCCAAGCCCAGCAGGGAAACAATCCTGAGGCTTATAGTTTCACTGAGTAGCATGCTCTGGTCCAAGGGAGAAGAACATCTCATGGAAGGCAGCACATGCATGATATACATTTAAAGGAACACCACGTGTTCCTTTAAATGTATATCATGTTAACTTCAGATGACAACTGGCGCCAAGACCTGGGGAATGACCTTTCATAAGAAGAAAAAATGTAAGTTTTGGGTTATAATAACCATACAACTCTCAAAGGAGGAAGGTCAGAAAAAAAGTGCTTGCACCGGACAAAGCCAAGTCCCTGCCCTTTCTCCAGTAAGGGTATTATTTTCTGGCTCTTGGGCTGTCTCTCTCAGCCCCACTTTTAAAAATTTTGGAGTGTTCAGAGCAGGGAAGAAAACCATCCCTGAAAGGAAGTTTCAGGGTTGTGCACAGTGAGTTGGATGGTGATCAATCAACTCACCAACACAGGAAGCAGGAAGTGGCCAGTGAGGTGGACGGAAATCAATCAGGTCACAAACTCTGGAAGCTGGCATGGGGCTGGACAGAGACCAATCAGGTCACCATCACCATCTGTCATGTGTGGTGAGGCCCAGGAAGGAACTTGACTGTAGAATGCCAAAGAGACAGCAGTCTGGCATTGGAATGTAGAGCACCCTCAAGCGACTGTCTGGAGGATCCAGGGGTGCCAATAGAGCATTGCCTGGTGTAGTTGTTAGACTACATAAGAGGGCAGTGAAAAGGTGGTCAGCCTTTGGCTCCCCAGTTTAGGACAGTCACTGGTGACTGTCTTGCAACTTCCCTTTTCTCTGTAAACCTTTTTTATCTATCATCTCCCTTCCCCTTCCAAATAAATCTGCATGCCAGGATCGAGCCTGCTAGGGGACTACAAACCCAAGAATTATTTGAGCTCTTCGTGGCCATGTTAACTTCTTCTCTTTTAACAATCCAAACCAGCAGACTCCAATTCTTTTTATAATTTTTTAATTTTTTATTTTATTATATTTTATTTATTTATTTATTTTGGTCTTTTTGAGACAGGGTCTCCTTGTAGCCCCAGCTATCCAGGAATTCACTCTGTAGACCAGGCTGGCCTTGAAATCACAAAGATCCACCTGCCTCTGCCTCCCAAGTGCTAGGATTAAAGGCGTGTGCCACCATGCCCAGTTTAAATTTTCTTTTTTTAATATATATTTTGTACAAGATTATCAAATCTAGACCCGTATCTCACAACCTATCCCCCCACCCCACCAGAGCTCATGTATTCTGCTAAACATGCTTTTCATCTCCTTCTCAGTCTTTCTCGGTATTCTCCATGTGGAAGTTGACTGTTTTGAGAAGTTCACTGTTTCAGTCAGTTCTTTGATGCAGTCCTTCCTGTTGTTGTTATTGTTATTGTTGTTGTTGTTGTTGTTCCCAATTTGCATCACTCCCAACTGCTTGGACAAAAGCTCAAGGGGCTGTGTACAAGAAATACTTAAACTGGGTAATTGGCACTAGCATCCACAGATGAGGGATACCATTCGTCGTTTTTTTTCTGGAACTGTGTTACTTCACTCAGCATGATGTCTTCCAGCTCTAGCCATTTTCTTGCAAAGCTCATGATGTCATCTTTCTTTACTACTGCATATAGCTCCATTGTGTAGATGTACCACATTTTCTCTATGCACTCATCAGCTGAAGGGCATTTGTGTTGGTTCCAGCTCCTTGCTATTGTGAAGAGAGCTGAAATGAACACAATCGTACATGTATCTCTGTGATGGGGTGAGTCTTGAGGGTACAGGCCTAGGAGTGGTGTGGTTTGGTCGGGTGGCAAGTTCATTCCAAGTCTTCTAAGGGTTCTCCACACTACTTTCCATAGTGGCTATACAAGTTTACATTCCCACCAGCAGTGGATGAGTGTTCCCCTTTCCCCACAATCTCTCCAACACTTGGTATCATTTGTTTTCTTGATCCTAGCCAGTCTTATTGGAGTAAGATGATATCTTAGAGTGGTTTTGATTTGCATTTCCTTAATGACTAGTGATGTTGAACACTTGTTAAGGTGTTTCTCAGCAATCTCTAATTCCGCAATTGTGAATACTCTGTTCAGTTCTTTACTCCATCTATTGAGTGGGTCATTTGTTTTCTTTCTTCGTTTTTTGAGTAGTTTATGTATCCTGGAAATCAATGCTTTGTCAGATGTTTCCTGCCACTCTGTGGGATTTCTCTTCACTTCCTTGATTGTTTCCTTTGATGTACAGAAGCTTTTGAGTTTAACTAGGTCCCATTTGTCAATTGTCGACCTTAATTCTTGCACAGCTGCTGTCTGACTTAGGAAGTCTTTTCCTACGCTTATATCTTGTAGTCCACTGCCAACGTTTTCTTCTATTGTCTTCAGAGTTTGGGGTTTCACGTTGAGGTCTTTAGTCCATCTGGAGGTGACTTTTTTACAGGGCGAGAGGTAGGGGTTTAATGTCATTCTTCTACAAGTGGTGATCCAATTTTGTGAACGCCACTTGCTGAAGATGCTGTCTTTTCTCCATTGTGTCTTCTTGGCCTCCTTGTCAAATTTGAGATGCCTGAAATTGTATGTGCTCAAGTTTGGACCTTAAGTTTTGTTACATTGTTCAACAGGTCTGTTTTTGTGCCAGTACCAGGCTGTTTTTATGACTATAGCCCTGTAGTATAGTTTGAAGTCTGGTGTAGAGATCTCACTTGTGTTGCCCTTTTCACTCAAGGTTGTTTTGGCTATTCTGGTTTTTTTGTTTTTCCAAATTAATTTATAGACTTTTTTTTTCAATCCTGTGAAGAAACGGAGATTTTAATTGGGATTGCATTAAATCTATACAAGAGTTTGGGTAGAATGGACATTTTTACAATGTTAAATTTCCCAATCCATGAGCATGGGAGGTTCTTCCATCTTTTGATATCTTCTTAAATTTCTTTCTTTAAGTGTTTAAAATTTTTGCTGTAGAGATCTTTGGTGTCTTTTGTTAATTTTGTTCCTATGTATTTTATTGCTTTTGAGGCTATTGTGAGTGGGAAGTTCTCCTTGAATTCCTTCTCCAGTTGCTTGTTTTTGGTGTAAAGAAAGGCTACAGATTTTTTTAGGTTAATTTTGTATCCTGCCACTTTGCTGAAGCTTTTAATCATTTCTAGGAGTTTTCTGGTGGAGTTTTTAGCATTGCTTAAGTAAACAATCATATCATCAGCAAATAGGGATAGCTTGACTTCCTCTTATCCAATTAGTACTCCTTTAATTTCCTTTTCTTGCCTTATTGCTCTACCACTTGTTTCAAGCACTATATTGAAGAGGAGTGGTGACAGGGGGTAGCCTTGCTGAGATCCTACCTTTAAAGGGAATGTTTCTGTAGTTTCACCATTTAGGATGATACTGGCTGTGGGTTTACTGTATATGGCTTTGATTACATTGAGGAATGATCCTTCCAATCCAATTCCATCTAGGACGTTAAGTATGAAGGTATGCTGGATTTTGTCAAAGGCTTTTTCAGCGTCAATTGAGATGTTGGTGTGTTTTTTTGTCTTTCATCCCATTTATTTGCTTGATGATGTTCATTGATTTTTGTATGTTGAACCATCCCTGCATCTCTGGTATGAATCCAAATTGGCCATGATGGATGATCTTCTTGATGTGAATCTGTATGGGATTTGCCAGTATCCTGTTTAGAATTTTGACATCTGTGTTCTTTAGCGAGATGGGTCTATAGTACTCCTTTTAGATTGTATCTTTGCCTAGTTTTGGTAATAAACTGATAGCAGACTCCAATTCTAAGAATGCTTCAGGCCTCTCACTGGGCAGAGAAAAAATTCATAATGGTTCATGTTCTATCTATAAAAGGTTTCCCAAAATACACAGACAAAATTTACCTTCAAACCTTAATGTGTTTTTTCTTATGATACTTGTGTAAACTTGAATTTATTTGTACTGTTTCTTCCATGTCAATTTTTATCTAGAGATAATATTTTTGTAATATGGCCATTCAAGATCTGTTAAATTAAATTCCATCTCAAGCATGCTTTTTAATAAGTTTCTAAATCTAATACATGGGTATCTAAAAACATCTTATATACAATGTGCACAATTAATCAATTAAGATGTCCTTGGCAATTCAAAATCAGTTAATTAAAAGAACCTTAAACAATTCTGCACCTTGGTGCGGGCGGGAGTAGCTACCTGGGCAGGCATCTGCCGCCTCTGCCGCAGGTAGGGGGCCGTGGGCGGGACAGTCCTAGTCTCTTTTGTGCTGGGACCAGAGGGGTCGGTGCTAGCGGCCTGCACCTTGGTGCGGGCGG
>VZQC01004033.1:122570-179552 GCA_009823505.1 Rhizomys pruinosus
TGCAGTTTGTCAATCTGTTCCTTTAGTTCTTTCTGATGTTTGTCATTGTATCCCTCTAGGTCCTTTTTGAGTTTTTCATTTTCTCTCTTTAGTTCTCTGAATTCCTCTTTATGTTCTTTAATTTTTCTCCATAGGTCTGCAATTATTCCTCTAAGATCTGTTCCTTGGGTCTCCTCCATGGGGTTCCCATTGTAGCTATCTCCTACTGTTTTGGTAGCACTTGATGCAGGATTTTCCTGTGCCTTTCCTATGTTGTCCCTTCATCGTGTTCCTGGCATGTGGGCTTCCCTTTTGTGGTTCAGATCACAAATACCTTTTCACTATGTTAGGGGATGGTTTTACTTTCCTCCTTTAGATTTTTTTTCTTCCCCCCCCCTTTCCTCCTCCTTGTTTATGGAGTATTGACTTGTCTAGTTTTCAATTTTGTAAACCACTCTTCTCTTCTTGCTCTGAAGGTTCTCCAAGAAAAGGCCCACTTGGATTCTCACCAATCTTGGGGGGGATGCCTGACCTAGCCCACACCCTGGCAGCCCACACCAAGGTGCAGACCACTAGCCCCAGCCCCTCTGGTCCCGGCGTGAAAGAAAGACGTAGGACGGTCCCGCCCATGGCCCCCTACCTGCGGCAGAGGCGGCAGATGCCTGCCCAGGTAACTACCCCACCACCCGCACCAAGGTGCAGACCACTAGCCCTGGCCCCTCTGGTCCCGGCGCAAAAGAGAGACGTAGGACGGTCCCGCCCACAGCCCCCTACCTGCTGCAGAGGTGTGCCTGTCCCTTTGGATTGATGTTCTACCTCTGAAGTTTTGCTTTATGGCAAGGTGAGACATATGGGTAAATAAAAGCTTTTGGTATGGGCTATTTTAACAAGGACCTGTTGGGTGGGGGCTCTAAAAGTACCCCCAAACAAAAGCTATTTGCCTGTAAGTTGGGGTATATGCAAAAAAGGACAATAAAACCCTACTTCTGAAGATGACATGGTGTTAGCATGGAAAGGAAAAATTATGTTGAGACCTTGCATTACAGATAGACAGCTGACCTTCATGATGCCAGAGTGTCATGCAGATCACTGAAAGGTAATGGTCTTCTGAGTCAAGCAAGACTCATCAGCTACACCTCACTTGCCTGTGAAGAGCACAGTTAGTGGCAGCCTAATAATAGTGCACCCTCAAAGATCTAATTGGCTATATACTCCACTGGGGGGTATATACTGATACCATAAGCTTGCACCCTTTAGTGGCTAAAAGGCGTTATTTGCCACAGTAGAAAGCTTTACCATAACTTGGCACAAAAGGCCACAGTCCCTAGAGTAAAATACCATCTAAACATTTATGTCTGTGCCCATAACGTGACTTGTCATGATAATTAATGTTTTTAAGTGCCTTTCTTCTTGGTATTTGTGTTTTATTAGTAGAATTAAGAAAGGGACCCCTGGATGAGTTTCCAGCCCTTTAGAAGCAAAGCTTGGATAAACCTGAGGGTCCGTTGTGTCACTTGAAAGAAAAATGGACTGTTTTACTTCTCACCCTCTCTTGGCCCTTTATCCTAGTCCCAGGGACCACTTGTGGAAGAGGGGGCCCACCAGATTGTAAGGGCTGCAGAGGTGGGGGGCATTAATTGTGAGATCACAGCAAATACAGACTAGACTTTCATTTGGTCAGCATAATTGTGTGTACAGGCCTTTATTGCCAGACTTGAGACTTTGGGATACAACAAAATTCCCCATCTGTAAAATTGGACACAGATAATTGCTAATTGGTTTTATGTGAATATTGCTTGTATTTACTGTTTGGTTTTCTCTATATTAAGTTTTTATTTGGACAGTTATTAGCATCAGTATTTTTACAGAATAGTCATGGCCATTTGGGCCAGACTAAGGTAGTTAACCATCATTTCTATAATGCTATATGAGCTTGTGGATGGTAATGCAAAAACCAGGGAGATGTGGGCATGTCTGCAACCAGCCTGTCCCAGAGAAACAAGTGAGGGTCATAAGACCTCTGAGTCAATATCCTCAAATCAGGATAACGTGATGCTACAAGGGTCTGGGACTGGCCCCTGGGGGGCAATGTCATGCTGCCTGTATAATGACATGCTGCATTTGAATAAATGGCCATTTTGTATTTGGATTTTCACCCTGCCATGCATCCTTGTGCTGTGCTCTTGCATGCATACTTTCTCTGTGGTCTCTCCCACTGTGGAAATGACCACTGCTACATTTTCCTGAGAACCGAAGTTTTATACCTGAAGTACAACTTCTTGGGCTTTAAAAGAAATATACTGATTGGGGGTGGAGATATGGCCTAGCAGTTAAGAGCGCAGACTGCTCTTGCAGAGGACCCAGGTTCAATCCCCAGCATCCACATGGTGGCTGAAAACCGTCTTTAACTCCAGTTCCAGGGGAATCTGACACCCTCTTCTGACCTCCACAGCATTGCACGACAACACTGTTGGGCCCTGTGGGCCCTCCATACTCATGGTGTGGAAGAGAATGCAGCCTATTGTAATCCCCTGAACCTGACTGGAGTTTGGTGACCTGTCTTTGGCCGGTCACTTCCGCAAAACAGTGACTCAGCATAGCTCGACCTGAAAGCACCTCTACTAGGATACAAACAATGTGGCGAATTACTATTGTCCCAAAGCTATCTCCCCACTCTGCGTATCTCTTCTCCCACCTTCTTTTCTCCACTCCTCCCGCCAAGCAAATATAAGTGGCTGCCTGATTCAATAAAGTGAGTCCTTGCTTTGACGAGACTCCTGACACCCATGTGGTCTTTTGGGGTCATCAACACTCACCATCCTGCTTAGCCCTGGAGGAGAGACAGGCTAGCCTGACTCTCCCCTCCATCTCACCTGCCGGAGGAGCTGGCATGACATGGGTGCACAAACCTACATGCAGACAGTACATTCATACACATATGAAAATAAATAAAATAAAAAATATACTGATTATATATCTTTGTTTATACTTTCCTTCTGCATGTTTAAGACCATATAGTTAGCCCAGATTAACCAAGTTTTGTTTTCCCAAGGTCAGCTTCTACCTTCTTAAAAACTGTAAATCAGGGGGTCTGGGAAAGAAAAGAGACTGCTTCTGTTTGTAGTAAACAGTCTACATCTAAAATAGGCCTGACATTGTTTTAAATCTCTTTCATGCCAGGCATGGTGGTGCACGCCTTTAATCCTAGCACTTGGGAGGCAGAGGCAGGCGGATCTTTATGAGTTCAAGGCCAGCCTGGTCTACAGAGTGAGTTCCAGGACAGCTGGGGCTACAGGGAGACCCTGTCTCGAAAAAGACCAAAAAAAAAAAATCTCTTTCATGGACTATGCCTACTTAACCTATGGTGTTAAATCTCTCTTCCAGTCAATGTTTATACAAGGCTACTTGGGTTTTTGTTTAAGCTTTATCTAATATTATATAGCAACTAAAAGTATCAGGTTGGTGTAACTTACCTTCTTGGACAGTTAATGACTAAATGTCCATACCAATTCAGCCAAAGGGACTTAAATAACAACTTTGTTCTTTGCCTTCTGGGGTCAAGTAAGTCCCAGGGTACTATGGGGGCACCTCTCAAAATGTCCTGTAACTGTGAGTCACCTGTCTTCTTGTTCAGAGAAGTCTTGGAGGCGCTAGAGAGACTCAAACCAGTGTTCAGTCTATGAAGAGGAGGGTCAACACAGAGGAAAATCTCCTCATGCTTCAAAGGGAAGCCTGATCAAGAAAGATCTGACTTTGTCCTTGCATAGATGGAACTGGTAAAAGAAAAGTCAAAGGAGCCAGGGGTTCCCTCCAAAACCTGAGTTATCTTTATCAGACTCCTGTATACTTTTGCACTGGGTCTCTCCTCTATATGAACCTAACAGTTAGAATAAGCTATAAGTGGCTAAATGAGGGGCCCAGAAATAGTCAAGGAGAGAGGAGAATTTATAGTTTAGATGGTAGTTTCCTTAGTCAGTTTTTTAATCAAGCATAATTCTATTTTTATTTAAATATAACTATATTCTACATACTTATTATGTTACAAAAGACCAAATATTTGCCTAAAATGATTGTCGATTAGCATATCAGTTTTATAATTCTATCACTTCAATTTAAATTTGAAGAACTTAGTTGTTCCCAGGCTTTTCCATAGTCAGTTTTATGGAGACATGAGTTTTGCTTTTTTCTTAATTTTAATTTTAGATAAGTTCTCGTGAACTTATCCTAGGCTGGCCTTGGACTCAAAATTCTCCTGCCTCCACCTCTCAAGTTCTAAAATTACAGGCCTGCAGTTCCACACATAGCAGAACAACTTGTTTCTTTTTCTTCTCACTGTATGACACAAGCTAGCCTTTGCTTGTGCTCCTCTTCCCTAGACCTCCCAGCTTCTAAGATTATGAGCATGTGCACACACCTAGTATGCAAGGCAATTATGTTTGCATGTGTAGCGTGCATAGCTGTATGTGTGGGGTACATAAATGCAGGCAGTTGCCCATTCACATGTGCAGATGTTCATGTGAATGCCTGGAGTTGATATAGGTGCCATCCTGGCTTGCTCACACTTTATCAAGGCAGAGTCTCTCTTTGAACCCAGAACTCATCAATTTCAACTTGTCTAGCTAGCCAGCTTGCCCAGAGAACTCTTGTCTTCATGTCTGGAGTTCTGGGCTTATAGGTGGATGCCATAGCTGCCTGGATTTTATGTGGGTTCTGCAAATCTGAAAATTCTGGAGATCTCATGCTTCAAGCTTACACTGCCAGCGCTGATTCCAGTGACTGCTTGGCATGTTTTAAAAGAAATAATTGAATAATTGAAGGGTGGGTCTTTTTTTGGTCCAAATTCAATGGCAAACCTTATATAATCCTTTGATTCTCTTTTTTAAAATTTATTTATTTATATATATTTTTTATCAAATATAGACCCATGTCTCCCCCATCCTCCCACCCCACCAGAGCTCATGCATTCTGCCAAACATGCTTTTCATCTCTTTCTCAGTCTTTCTCAATATTCTGCGTGTGGAAGTTCACTGTTTTGAGCATAAGTTCACTGTTTCAGTTAGTTCTTTGATGCAGTCCTTTCTGTTGTTGTTGTTTCCAAATGCATCACTCCCAACTGCTTGGACAAAAGCTCAAGGGGCCATGCACAAGAAATAGTTACAACTAGGTAATTGGCACTAGCATCCACAGATGAGGGATACCATTCGTCGTTTGTTTTTCTGGGACTGTGTTACTTCACTCAGCATGATGTCCTCTAGCTCCAGCCATTTTCCTGCAAAGTTCGTGATGTCGTCTTTCTTTACTGCTGCATAGAACTCCATTGTGTAGATGTACCACATTTTCTCTATCCATTCGTCAGTTGAGGGGCATTTAGGTTGGTTCCAGCTCTTTGCTATTGTGAAGAGAGCTGAAATAAACATGGCCGTGCATGTATCTCTGTGGTGGCGTAAGTCTTGAGGGTACATGCCCAGGAGTGGTATGGCTGGGTCGGGTGGCAAGTTCATTCCAAGTCTTCCAAGGGTTCTCCACACTGCTTTCCATAGTGGCTGTACGAGTTTACATTCCCACCAGCAGTGGATGAGTGTTCCCCTTTCCCCACAACCTCTCCAGCACTTGGTATCATTTGTTTTCTTGATCCTAGCCAGTCTTACTGGAGTAAGATGATATCTTAAAGTGGTTTTGATTTGCATTTCCTTAATGATTAGTGATGTTGAGCAGTTCTTGAGGTGTTTCTCAGACATCTCTAATTCCTCGCTTGTGAAGTCTCTGTTCAGTTCTTTGCTCCATCTATTGAGCGGGTCGTTTGTTTTCTTTTTTCTTTGTTTTTTGAGTAGTTTATATATTCTGGAAATCAATGCTTTGTCAGATGTATCTGCAGTGAAGGTTTCCTCCCACTCTGTGGGATTTCTCTTCACTTCCTTGATTGTTTCTTTTGATGTACAGAAGCTTTTGAGTTTGATGAGGTCCCATTTGTCAATTGTCGACCTTAATTCTTGTGCAGCTGCTGTCTGATTTAGGAAGTCTTTTCCTACGCCTATGTCTTGTAGTCTGCTGCCAACTTTTTCTTCTATCACCTTCAGAGTTTGGGGTTTCACGTTGAGGTCTTTAATCCATCTGGAGTTGACTTTTGTACAGGGTGAGAGGTAGGGGTTTAATTTCATTCTTCTACAAGTGGTGATCCAGTTTTGCCAACACCACTTGCTGAAGATGCTGTCTTTTCTCCATTGTGGTTTCTTGGCCCCCTTGTCAAATATGAGATGGCTGAAATTGTATGTGCTCAGATTTGGATCTTCGGTTTTGTTCCATTGGTCAACAGGTCTGTTTTTGTGCCAGTACCAGGCTGTTTTTATGACTATAGCCCTGTAGTATAGTTTAAAATCTGGTATAGAGATCCCTCCTGTGTAGCTCTTTTCACTCAGGATTGATTTGGCTATTCGGGGTCTTTTGTTTCTCCAAATGAATTTAAGAACTTTTGTTTCCAAGCCTGTGAAGAAACTCTTGGGGATTTTGATTGGGATTGCATTAAATCTATACAAGAGTTTTGGTAAAATGGACATTTTTACAATGTTAATTTTCCCAATCCATGAGCATGGGAGGTTTTTCCATCTTCTGAGGTCTTCTTCAATTTCTTTCTTTAAGGGTTTAAAATTTTTGTTGTAGAGGTCTTTGGTGTCTTTGGTTAGGTTTGTTCCTAGGTATCTTATTGTTTTTGAGGCTATTGTGAGTGGGAAGGTCTCTTTGAATTCTTTCTCCAGTTGCTTGTTCTTGGTGTAAAGAAAGGCCATTGATTTTCTAAGGTTAATTTTGTATCCTGCCACTTTGCTGAAGCTGTTAATCGTTTCTAGGAGTTTTCTGGTGGAGTTTTTTGCATCCCTTAAGTAAACAATCATATCATCAGCAAATAGGGATAGTTTGACTTCCTCTTTTCCAATTAGTACTCCTTTAATATCCTTTTCTTGCCTTATTGCTCTAGCAAGTGTTTCAAGCACTATATTGAAGAGGAGTGGTGATAGGGGGCAGCCTTGCCGAGTTCCTACCTTTAAAGGGAATGTTTCTGTCATTTCCCCATTTAGGATGATATTGGCTGTGGGTTTCCTGTATATGGCTTTGATTACATTGAGGAATGATCCCTCCAATCCAATTCCTTCTAGGACTTTAAGCATGAAGGGATGCTGGATTTTGTCAAAGGCTTTTTCAGCATCAATTGCGATGATGGTGTGGTTTTTGTCTTTGATTCCGTTTATGTGTTTGATGATGTTTATTGATTTTCGTATGTTGAACCATCCCTGCATCTCTGGTATGAATCCAACTTGGTCATGATGGATGATCTTCTTGATGTGGGTCTGTATGCGATTTGCCAGTATTCTGTTTAGAATTTTGGCATCTGTGTTCATGAGGGAGATGGGTCTATAATTCTCCTTTTTAGTTGTATCTTTGCCTGGTTTTGGTAATAGAGTGATGTTGGCTTCATAGAAGGAATTTGGGAGAGTTCCCTCTGATTGTATACTTCTAAACAGTTTCAGAAATAATGGTTGTAGGTCTTTTTGAAATGTTTTATAGAATTCTGCTGTGAAACCGTCTGGGCCTGGGCTTTTTTTAGTTGGGAGGCTTCTTACTACATCCTCTATTTCTTCATATGTTATGGGTCTGTTTAAGCTGCTGGTCTCCTCTTGGCCAAGCTTTGGTGATTCCCAAGATTTCAGATATTCATCCATTTCTTCTAGATTTTCAAACTTGGTAGAATATAGGTTCTTGTAATATTCCCATATAATTTTCTTGATCTTTTCCTTGTCCGTTGTGATATTTCCCTTTTCATCACAGATTGTATTGATTTGGAGTTGTTCCTTCTTTCTTTTTGTTAACTGGGCTAGAGGTCTGTCTATCTTGTTTATTCTTTCAAAGAACCAACTTTTGGCTTCATTGATTTTTTGTATTGTTTTCTTTGTTTCTATTTCATTGATTTCTGCTCTGATTTTTGTTATTTCTTCCTGTCTGTTGCGTTTAGGGTTCATCTGTTGTTGCCTCTCAAGTGCTTTTAGCTGTAGTGTTAGATCATTCACTTGTGCTCTTTCTGTTTTTCTAATGTAGGCACCCAGGGCTATAAATTTCCCTCTTAGGACTGCTTTTAAGGTATCCCATAAGTTTTGTTGTGTTGTATTGTCATTGTCATTCAGTTCCAGGAATGTTTTTATTTCTTTCTTTATCTCTTCCTTGACCCATTCATTATTCAAGAGTGTGTTGTTTAGTCTCCATGTGTTCTTGTAGGCAGGAGGGCTTGTCCTGGTGTTGATGTTGAGCTTCATTGCACTGTGGTCTGACAGGATGCATGAAATTATTTCAATCTTTTTGTATTTGTAGAGGTTTCTTCTGTGTCCCAGGATGTGGTCGATTTTGGAGAATGTTCCGTGGGGTGCTGAGTAGAAAGTGTATTCTCTGGTATTAGGATGGAATGTTCGGTAGAGGTCTATGAGGTCCATTTGGTGTATCATATCGTTCAGTTCAGATGTCTCTCTGTTTATTTTTTGTCCTGTTGACCTATCCAAAGGACTCAGTGGGGTATTGAAATCTCCCACTATGAGTGTGCTGGGGTTAGTCTGTGACTTGTGGTCCTGGAGAATTGTCTTTATAAAGTTTGGTGCACCAGAATTTGGGGCATATATATTCATAATTGTGAAATCTTCTTGGTGGATTGTTCCTTTGATGAAAATGTAATGGCCTTCTTTGTCTCTTCTGATTTCTTTTACTTTGAAGTCTATTTTATCCGATATTAAAATAGCAACACCTGCTTTCTTTTTGGTACCATTTGCTTGGAATATTTTTTTCCATCCCTTCACTTTAAGGTGGTGCCTGTCCTTGAAGGTAAGATGTGTTTCTTGTAGACAGCATATCGATGGATTCTGTTTCCTAATCCAATCTCCCAGTCTATGTCTTTTGATTGGGGAATTTAGTCCATTAATATTTAAGGTTATGACTGATAGGTTTGTGTTGCTTCCTTTTGCCTTATTATCCATTTGCGGTTTTGGTTTAGGTTTCTACTTCTGCAGTTATGCTTTTATTGATTTCTCTTTCTAGGTGCCTGGGGTTGGTTGCTCCTTTCTTCTGTTCTTTGAATTGCTTCAAGTATTCTCTGAAGGGTTGGTTTTCCGGACATGTATTCTTTCAACTTGTTTATGTCATGGAAGGTTTTTCTCTCTCCTTCAACTATAATTGACATTTTTGCTGGGTATAGTAACCTGGGTTGGCATCTATTGTCCTTTAACACTGGGAATGCTTTGCTCCAGGTTCTTCTTGCTTTCATAGTTTGCATTGAGAAGTCAGTTGTAATTCTGATAGGTTTCCCCTTATAGGTCACTTGTTGTTTTTCTCTTGTGGCTTTAAGGATTTTGTCTTTGTTTTGGGTGTCTAGCATTTTAACTATGATGTGGCGTGGAGAATTTCTTTTCTGATCTTGTCTGTTTGGAGTTCTATGTGCTTCTTGTATTGGTATTGGTTTGTCCTTTTTTAGTTTGGGGAAGTTTTCATCTATTATTCTGTTGAAGATCTGATCAATACCATTCTCTTGGGATTCTTCTCCTTCCTCTATTCCTATGATGCAGAGGTTTGATCTTTTCATAGTGTCCCACAGTTCCTGGTTGTTCCACTTTTGTGTATTTTTAAATTTTTCATAATCTTTCCTTGAGGTTTTTAGTTGTTCTGTGTTATCTTCCAGGTCTGATATTCTTTGTTCTGCTTCCTCCATTCTGCTTCTGAGGCTTTTTCCATTCCTTTCCTCTTGATTGGATGAGTGTTTGATTTCCTTTTTCATTTCCTCTTCTGATTTCTTTAGTATTTCTACTTCTTCTTTTTGGAGCTTCTCAATCTCTTCCTGTAGCTCTTTGCTTCGATGGTTGTTTTCCTTATCATTTTCAGCATGGGATCTTTTCAGCATTTCTACTTCCTTCCAGAGTTTGCCATTCTCTCTCTAGGTCCTTCTTGAGTTCTTCATTCTCTTTTCTTAGTTCTTTGATTTGCTCTTTATAATCTTGTAGTTCTTTAAATATGTTCCCAATTCTGTCTCCTGGGGCATCCCCAGAGGGATCCCACTGTAGGAATCTTCCATAGGATTGGTAGAGCTTGGTGCAGGATTATCCTGCCCCTTTCCAGTGTTGGCTCTTCTTCATGTTACTGGTATATGGGCTTCTCCTTGCCTGTATTCCAATGTGAGTCCTAAATTCCTCTTCACTGTGTTGAAGGCTTGCTTTGCTTGCCTCCTTCAGATGCCTTCATAATCCCAGTTGGGGGGTGGGGGTGCTCTTTAGCCCACGCCCAGGTACCTGTGCTTCAGCTGGTCTTAGCAGAGCTCAGATCTCAAGACTCACACAACCCTACCTTTAATGCCATCTGGGATGACAACTCTGCCCCCACAGCCACAAAAGCCAATTAAGACAAAGACACCTGGATTAACAGATTAACTAGGTTAAGTCAATCAACAATCAGTCTTGCTGAAGCACCCAGTTCCTCCTTACCTTCCTGAGCTTCAGCTGGTCTCAGGAGATCTCAGATCTTAAGACTCACACAACCCTACCTTTAATACCAGCTGGGAGGACAACTGTGCCTCCACAGGCACAAAAGCCAATTAAACCAAAGACACCTGGATTAACAGATTAACTAGGTTAAGTCAATCAACAATCAGCCTTGTTGAAGCACCCAGTTCCTACCTACCTTCCTGCACTTCAGCTGGTCTCAGGAAATCTCCAATCCTTTGATTCTCTTATGCTACAGACATTTATTCTTCTGTTCTTCAATGAATGGGCGTCCTGATTACATGCATAGATACATTTACACACACACACACACACACACATATATGTGTGTGTGTGTGTGTGTGTGTGTGTTTGTGTGTGTGTATTCTTCATTATGGTCTTCATAAAATCAGCTGACATGCTGGATTCAGCCCATAGAATACAGTTTGCTGATTCCCAATCTAAGAAGAAGTGATTGAAATATGACATCTTCCATCCATTTTCAAAAAATCTGGTTGGGATATTTGGGCCCTGTTCTAGTTTGCTTCACCCTCACTGTGACAAAACACTCTGACCAAAACCAACTTGGGGAGGAAAGGGTTTACTTAGGTTACATCTCTCAGTTCACAGTACATCACTGAGGGAGTCCAAGATAGGAACTCAGGGCAGGCACCTGGAGGTAGGAGCTGAAGCACAGGCCATGGAGGAATGCTTCTTACTGGCTTGCTACCTTGGCCCATGCTCAGCCTGTTTTCTTATATAAAACACAACAACCTGCCTAGGGGTGGCACCACCCACAGTGAGCTGGGCCCTCCCACGTCACTCAGAAATCAAGAAAATGCCCCACAGACACAGACACAGACCAGTCCAATGGAGGCAATTCCCCAACTGAGGCTCCCACAAGCCAGGTGTGTCAAGTTGACACTAAAGCTCTCCAGCCCAGGCCCTAACTATATTCTCTCACATTTAGATGGGCTCCTCTCTCTTTGCCAGTAACATTGGCAGTGACCACTTTGTGGGACTTGCTGGAACAGGACCATCTTCAGAAATTGCTACTGCAGCAGTTGAATGGAATGTAAACAGTGTCAACTGTGTTTCCTTTAATCAAAACCCACAAGAACACATTAATTGAACTCCTATTTCAGATTTTTCTGGAAGTCTGTATGAGATTTACCCTACTTTGTTTTTCTATTTTTCTTTGCACTAGTCCCCATTTTTGCCCTTCTGTGTCTCTTGGTCCTTCTTCACATCATTACTGACCCCTAAGACTTCTCACACAGACATTACTACCAAGAGCATTTGTGTAGGATTCCATTTCCACTTTCACTTGCCCCTTGATCATTTGAGCTCTCAATTTTATGTCTCCTCCATCAACACTATATGTTTAGCAGTCAACTAGATAAATTGTAAAAGCAATGTTTCCTTCTTTCGAAAAGCTTACATTCTCATAGAAACAGAGATACATTCATTAGTGTAGAACATAATGGGAAAATCAAGCAGAGTGTATTGAGGGACCTTGTGAGAGGATGTCCATCAGAGATGGCAGGTACTGTGGGGCCTGATATTCCATGATGGCTGAGCAGTAAGCAAGCTGTTCCCACTCACCTGGTGGATGCTCAGGTGCCTCAGCTCATCCCCCAGGGAATTTAATGTAGGGTATACAATTCCTGACCCTAGCACACCTTGGTCTTGGGAACCAAATGGTGCCTCTGACAGATAAGGCTAATTTTGGGGAAATAAACGCTATTATAAAAAGTGCACATAGACTTCCTTTGCTGTCTCACCCCCATCCTTGATAGGAGCCTGCCAAAGCTGCTATATAAGAACCTAAACTCCTGCAGTAAATGAGTTATTTGCCCTTTGAAGCATAACTTCCAGGTCTTTCTTTGACCTGACTGGCTTACCTGCTGCTCTGAATCCTTCCCCTTTCCCCCCTCCACCTGCAGCACAGGTAAATGGCTCTACACATGCCAGAGGCTGGTGATCAGTGCTAGAACATGGAGAGCTCCACAGGGTGGGGCTTGGCACATTGTCACCTGAGTGTCCTCATGCTGGTGTCAGAAGGACAAGCAGAGACTGTTCAAGTGAGGCTTTACTGAGGCTGTAACTGCAGTGAGAAGAGTATTTTGAGAGATGGTAAATCAAACCTCAGGACTTTGGGATTGAGCTTCCAACTATCCTGTTAGCATTTTACAGGTTGTGTCCCTTAATTACACTCTTTATGTATTGGGTCCTTGCCCTTTCTTGCTCTCATACCACTCTATCCCTTAGCACATAACTGAACATATGACTAGAGTGTCATTATAGTTTTGACTGCTCTGAATTATTTATCTTAGCTTTTCTTTTTTTATTCTTAGTGGTTTTTTTTTTTTTTTTTTTTTTTTTTTTTTTTTTTTTTGCCTTTTGTTTTTGAGACAGGGTCTCCTTGTAGCCCCAGCTGTTCTGGAACTCACTATGTAGATGGGGCTGTCCTTGAACTCACAAAGATCCGCCTGCCTCTGCCTCCCAAGTGCCAGGATTAAAGGCATGTTCCACCACGCCTGGCTTATTCTTAGTGGGTTTTTTTTTTTTTTTGGTCTTTTTGAGACAAGGTCTCCCTTTAGTCCCAGCTGGCCTGGAGCTCACTCTGTATACCAGGCTGGCCTTGAACTCAGAGATATGCCTGCCTCTGTCTCCCAAGTGCTGGGATTAAAGGCATGCACCACCATGCTCAGCTCTTAGTCTTTTCATGTACCATGTGCTTACTAATGTGAGGAAGATGCTATTGTAGAAGAAAGTCAGGCCATAGTGAAAGTTTAAACAGACCATCCCTGGACGGACTTAGGAGTGAGCCTTGACTCATCATAAATGCTTTTGTCCTTCACTTGTTAAATATTTGCCTAATTTTACTTTTTTTTGCCTAATTTTACTTTTATAATATCAGAGACTCCAGTGTACACCCAGCCTCCAGGTATGCTGTGTGTTCAGAGTTTGATTTTAATAGTACTAGGGTCTCTGCCTATAGAATTAGCTCAGAATGATCAATGGCCTGCACAGGTGAGCCTGTCAGGGTGTGGATACCTCCACACTGCTCAGCCCGTGCTTCCTCACTCTGAAAGAGGGTCATTTTCTGCTTCTGTAGAGAAGAGTGACTGAGACTTGGTTGTTAGAGAACAGGAATTACACCTGTAAGAACCTGTCAATATTTTTTTTTTTTTAAATTTTTATTGATGCTTTGTGTATTCATACATCATTTTCCAATTCAGTTCAGGCATATATCCCCTCCCTTCCCCCCACCCCACCCTACCCATCCCAGATCATGCATTCGCCGTAACTTTCTGCATCTTTCTCTGTTTTTTTGTTTTGTTTGTTTTCATTTTTTTTAACGATAAGTGAAAATTTGTGAGTACAAGCATCCTTTCATGTACAAACCAATTTGCGAGCAGTTGTGGCCCAAACCCACACAGCTCATGGGTCCCACCATCCGGCAGGGGGGGCTTGTAGTTCAATCATTTGATCAAATGAGTGTCCAGTCTATATTGTTGTAGTTCTCACCATTCACCCCAATCGCAGCCCTTATGTTCTACCACGCCCTCTCTCGCAGATTGTTCCCTGGGCTTAGAAAAGGGGCACAGGTGGATGAGAGAGCAAAACAGTCAGTTTCTCTGGAGCTGTTGTCCTTGGTCTCTAGTCAATTCTGGCTGTTTTCTTTCATGGGCTGCCAGCTTGTCCAGGCATAATCTTTCTATCTACGAATTAAGCACATGCAATTAGATATATAGGTATTTAAACAGTATAATATATAGCCTTTCGATCCTACTAATGAAGCACATGCAATTAGATATATAGGTATTTAAACAGTACTAATTGTTATGGTAGGTTACTTTGGTATAGACACATAAGTATGGAGAACCTGTCAATATTTTTAATTAATGACGGGTTATACATTTACTATTGTTTATGTGGAGAGATACAATAGACAACAAGAATCTTCCTTGATTTTCAAATTTCTTTCTAGTTGCTTTACCTATTCAGGAATAAGATGTACACTTTCTGCTATTTGAGAATAACACTTTGTGATAACGATATTTATGCTCTTTCAGTGGCCCAACTAGGCTCAGATTTTCCATGTTTGGATCATCTTTCACCTAACATCTTTTGCCACATGCTATGTCTAAGAGAGTATTGGCCTCTGAATCTGAGGAAAGGAACCTACAGTTGTCAAAGGATCAAAATGGTTTCAGTGAGACAAGGTTAGAAACTTTTTGTTTGTTTTTCTATTCGGTGGTCTGCTTAGACCCAGGAGTCAAGCCACTTTAACCTCATACTCTTTTCTTGGTTTTCCATAGCCCTTGCTTATCGTGCTAGTTGCTTGGGTGGTTGTTTATCCCATTTACATCAAAGCAAGGGTGAGTATCCACAGATATGCAAATGAATCTTTCAAAAGTGTCTTCAGCATTCTTCTATCCATAAGCTGTTTATTAGTGAAACTTTGTACCCAGCTTTCACCTGGTCTATTGCTAACAATATGCAAATGACAAAATTCCCTTCCTTTCCAAAGGGCTCAGTAGAGAAGTGGCCGTAGTTGGGTGAGAAATCTCTAGAGGCCATGCACAACGACCACAGTGGTAGGGCTTAACCTAGCAGAGCAACCTGAATCTAGGGTCACCCAAGTAATTCTCAGAAGTGAGCAGAAATGATCTGGCTTTGTCTGTAAGAGGTGTCATTTTTGTATGTAGGAAAATTCCAATTTATGAGTGGCTTACTGGCTTGCTCTCCTGGCCTGTGCTCAGCCTGCTTTCTTAGACAACCCAGGACCACCTGTCCAGGGGTGGCACTGCTCACAGACGGCTGGGCCCTCCAATGACACTCAACAATAAAGAAAATGCATCATAGATGTGGTCACAGGCAAGTCCAATGGGGAAAGTTCCCCAATTGAGGTTCCCTCTTCCCAGATGGCTCAATTTGACTACCAAAGCCAGTTATGATGTATGGTCCTGAACTGTCCCCCACACCTTGTGATGAGGCTTACAGAGACGTTGGCATTTTTGCTTTCTCTTTGGCCATTTTGCAGCCATTTTGACTTATGTTTTATCAGCAATAACCTCTCCATCCTTTCTCAGAGTCAGAGCATGTTAATATTTTCATTCTCAGTTTGATTATCACACACATGAACCAAAAGGCAAGTACTTTATATTATTAATCTCACTTTTATTAAATTTACCTTATTTTGTCTAAAACTACCTCTTTAAAATAGATATCACACTGGGCATGGTGGTGCACGCCTTTAATCCCAGCACTTGGGAGGCAGAGGCAGGAGGATCTCTGTGAGTTCAAGGCCAGCCTGGTCTACATAGTGAGCTCCAGGCCAGCTGGGACTAACGGGAGACTCTGTCTCAAAAAGACCAATAAATAAATAAATAAATAAATAAATAAACAAATAAATAAATATCACAATCAAATGTTAAAAGATTTTAAAAGTTTTTTTAAGTTATATGCTTCAGAGATAATTGGAAAGAAGGACGAAAAGGCCCTTAAGATTTACCTTCAAATGTAGAAAATGGGGAACAATCATTTACTGCACATATATTTGTGTCTAAAGATATACAATCTTACCAGATTTATAGCCCAGCAGATATCTCAAAATTCATGAGAAAAGAAGTTGACCTTCAGCTTTTCTACTGAGCTGAGTCACTGCTGCAAATCAACTGGCTGCTTGATTTAGGTGACAGGAGTTTTCCATCTGAATGTTTTGCTGGACTTGCTGATGGTCTCCTCTGAATGAAATTTTAACTTATCCTCATGGAGGTATCACTGAAAATCTCCAGATAAAGTGAATTTGAAGGGGTAAAGGGAGCAGATGAGAGCAGAGACTGTCGGGGGCTGTGTGCTTGCTCCCCAGCTGAGATGCACCTGATACTCTCCCCGTTCTTCCCAGAGATACCACCCACAAGTCAGACAGGACTACTTTATAGTTCCAAAAGCACAGGTACTCAGATGGAGTGGCAATGTCCAACAAGCCCCTGAGGGGTAGGCTCTGCAGCTGGAGGGCTCCTGGTGATGGGAGAGGAATGGTGTGTGGTGAGGTGAATGGAGGAATCCTGTCTCAGAACAAAAATAAAAATAGTAAAACATTTACCAACAAAAATAATTATAATAAAAAGATTATTTCAATGGAAAAAATTTAAAACTATAATCACTAATATGACTTTATATTTTATTTTTAGATCATAACTTTAATCCTTTGATGGTACTAAATAATATAATTTCTTTTCTAATAATTGTAATTGATATAAAATAATGGCACCTATTTATGGGGTATACTCAGATATTTTGAAATCATATAAAGTTGCAATGATAAAATTAGGGTAATTGGTCCATCCAGCATAGAAACACATCATTTCTTTATGTTGGGAAGTATTAAAATCTTTTTGTCTATTTCAAAACACATGGTGGAGTATAGTCACAGTTCATAATGTAGAGCGGTAGAATTTATTTCTTGTCTGTGTCTCCGTAGTCAGTTAACATCCCCAGTTGCTCCTACCCTTCCACCCTTCCCAGCCTTTGGTAGCTAGTATTCTCCCTCTGCATCTAGGAGGTCAACTCAGCATCTATATGAGTAAGAACATTTTCTATTTGTCTTTTTGTGTCTGGGTTATTTCAGATGGCGCCATGCCCCAACATGCTCATGGATGTTCCTGCAATGATATGCTTCAAGCCCTTGACCTTAAGTGAGAATCCATGTGTTTACAGTAACCACATTCTCTTTATTGAATTACTTATTTGTGGAGTGTATTAGTCACTTTTCTGTTGCTGTGATAAAACACCATGACCAAAGGAACTTATAAAAGGGAAGAGTGGTATTTGAAGCTTACGATTGACGGTTCCAAGGAATTAGGGAGGGGGAGTTCCCATGTGTGGTGGGAGGCATGCGGCTGGATCTGGAGCAGCAAACCAAGGGTCACATCTCGCAATGAGCACAGGAAGCAAGAGAGAGATCCTAGGACACCAGAGGGTAGCGAGGCTTGCCAAACTCAAAAGCCTGCCCCCGTGACATTACTTCCTCTAGCACGGCACACCTTCTAAGACCTCCAAAAACAGTGCCACCAAACTGGGAGAAATGTCTGAATACTTAAAGCCTATGGGGGACACTCAATCAAATCACCACATGGAGATATATAGTTTAGTTTATATCGTTATTATTGGAACTAGAGTGACAAAATGGAGTGTGGATGTCTCTTCAGCATACTGATTTACTATCATTTGCTATCAAGTTGTAGAATTGCTTGACCACATAGTAGTTCTAGCTTTCTTTATTTTTTGAGACAGGGTCTCCCTGTAGCACCAGCTGTCCTGCAACTCGATATACAGATCAAGCTGGTCAAACCTCCTGCCTCTGTCTCCCAAGTGCAGGTACTAAAGGCATGCACCACCGTACCTGGCCATTTCATTTTAAATTAGCTTATGAAGCAATAGGTTTCTATGTAGAATTTTCCTTCCTTCCTATCATTCTGTTGCTATCTATCTATCTACTCTATCTATCACTTCATCTATCTATCTATCTATCCATCCTAGTTTGTCTTCCATTGCTGTTACAAAACACTCTGAACAACACCAACTTGGGGAGGAAAGGGTTTTTATTCAGCTTAAATCTCCTGGGTCACAGTTCATCATCTTAGGGAGCCCCAAGGAGGACACTCAGGGCAGGAACCTGGAGGCAGGACCTGAGCATAAATCGTGGGAGAACATGTTCACTGGCTTACTCTCCTCGGCTCATGCCCAGCCTGCCTTCTCTTATAGTGGGACTAATGCCAGAATGGCCGGGTTCCCAGGGTGCACTGTGCTCATTGTGGGCTGGGCCCTCCCACACGTCTGGACCATCAAGACAATACTCCACAGATGTGGCCAGCAGGCCAATCCAATGGAGCCAATTCCCCAGTGTGAGGCTCCCTCAACCCAGGTGTGTCAGTGACACTAAAGCTGATCCAGCACAACTATTCTATTTTATCTATCTATCATGTATCTATTATCTATCTTTATCTATCTACTATCTATCTATCTATCTATCTATTATCGATCTATCTATCTATCTATCTATCTATCTATCTACTATCTTGTGATTTCTATTGTTTACACTAATCATTTGTGTTACTTTTCTCCAGTATGCTCTCCCGTCCTCCCCCTGACCATCCTCTCTGATGTACCCATCTGTCTTCAGTATTCATACTTTCTACTTTTTTCTCTTGTCTTTCCCACCTTCTTCTCTCTGTTACTTTTACTTGAATTTACATTTGTTTTTCCTTTTTTGTTTTACGATTTTATTTAAGAAATTCCAAAAAATGGCAACTCATAAAAACCATCCCAGCCCAGGACACTGAATGTTGACAATATCACTTTTTCCAAGTGGAGCAAAATCTGCATTCGGTGTCCACCCTGTCTAGTTCCCACTGCACTCACAGGATCGAAAAGGAAGCTTGACTCTCACAATCATTCTCCCAAAGTGACAACTTTTTATCAGACTTTCAAGGAATGCAGAATGGTTCCTGCTGCTTCACACAGAAAGTTTCACTTACACATCCACCATGAGAAAAAAAGATAAATCCAATCTTTTTGTTTCAAATTATTCTTTTGTTCTGATGTCTGATGGATATTATAGGTGTATTAGGGGTAGCCCCCACATAGGGCGAGTGTTTGTTTTCCACAGTATGTGCGATGATATATTGCGGGGGAAGTGGGTGATATGAATCGTTATATGCTATTAAATAGTATTAGGGGGGGGATTTGGTGAGTGTCATGATGCAGGTTGCTTAGCGTAGATTAGAATAATTGTATCAACGGGCAGATGTGTCCCGTACCGGAACACCAAATTAATCTATTTCACGATAGATACACTAATTCAGTGAATATAAGCCTAGCATCAACGAGATAGTAATGGTGTGTGCACAGCCACATCGGACTCGAGACAAAAGTTTGTAGAATACAGTGCCTGTACTAGTAGATTCACAATTAAAGTGCCCATGACAGTTTTCACTGAGTTTCAACGGCAATTGGAGGAGCGGTGGGGTTATGTAGCACTGTCTGTTACCGTCACTAGGAGGGAGTAATTAGATCACCCCGAAACACTGGGAGGTCACTTTACACCACAACCATACCCAGATCACAGGCCCAGTCAACATGTGAAAAGGTAGTGTGCTGAATGGATATGAGGATTGATTGGTGCTGAGAACCTAAGATCACGGATCAGCACAAGCCACCCACACCCGACAGTCCCAGAACCGCCCCCGTCGACGAAGATGTGGCTGGCTTTTTCGGATGGTTTATAACACAGATACCAGCCGAGGGGAGGAGGTGGTGGTCACAAGGCAAGTACAGCTAAGCTCAGAGACTACCACCAACCCCATTGACTTTTGGTGGATAACAAGTTGCGAAAAAGAACAGGCAGTGCCTTGAAGCGGAGAAAAGATGGATAGGATGAATGAAACACAAAAGGCAGCGCCACACACAAACCACGTGTTTGTTGTGCTGGGATGACATGCAAAGCACGAATGGGAGAGAAAAAAAAAAAAAAAAAAACCCAAAACGAGCAGGACCCCAACCAAAGAAAGAAAACAAANATTTTGCAAACCACTCTTCTCTTCTTGCTCTGAAGGTTCTCCAAGAAAAGGTCCACTTGGATCTCACCAATCTCGGGGGTGGGGGGGATGCCTGACCTAGCCCACACCCCGGCAGCCCGCACCAAGGTGCAGACCACTAGCACCGGCTCCTCTGGTCCCAGTGCAAAAGAGACGTAGGACGGTCCCGCCCACGGCCCCCTACCTGCGGCAGAGGTGGCAGATGCCTGCCCAGGTAACTACCACTGCCCGCATCAAGGTGCAGACCTCTAGCACTGGCCCTTCTGGTCCCGGTGCAAAAGAGATGTAGGACGGTCCTGCCCATGGCCCCCTACCTGCGGCAGAGGCGGCAGATGCCTGCCCAGGTAACTGCCCCCGCCCGCACCAAGGTGTAGACCACTAGCACCGGCCCCTCTGGTCCCGGCGCAAAAAATGAAGTGTGTATTTTCTATGCATGTCTGTGTTAGAGAAAAACATATGCCTTGACACTCATTAAAGCATAGTAAGACACACCCAATTCAAAGACACATACAGATCCAGATGTAGCTTGGTTAGTAGAGGGTTTGTCTTATCTACACCAAGTCTCAAGTTCCATCCTACATACCATATAAAAGCAAGTGCTTTCCTACATTCCTGTCATGCACTCTAGAGGTGGACACAGGAGGATCAGAAGTTCAAGGTCATCCTCTGCTAGATACAGAGTTCAAGGCTGGCTTGAGCTATTGGAGACTTTGTCTGAAAAATAAAACAATAAAAATAAATAAATCTGTATAATGATACTTGGTAGATGTTTTAGAAAAATGAGAAGCAGTGAGATGGCTCAGTGGGTAAAGGCACTTCAGGCCAAGCCTGATGATCTGAATTTGTTCCCCAGCACCTGCAATGTGGAAGGAGATAACAGATCCTACAAGGAGTCCTCTGACCTTCGCATGCGTTCTATGACATGTGTGTACAATAAACATTTTAACAATAAATATAAGACAATCAATCAATAAGAGACTTTACTGGGGACTGCTGCGATGGATGGAGGGTGTGGCAGGGGTGACAGAGTCAACTCCAAATACAGCATTGACAAAATAAGATTTATAGACAAGGAATACAATGTGAGTGTGGGATTGAAAGTTATTAATCATAAACCTATGGAATTGATAAGAAGAATCTTCGGATCCTGACCCCATTTGGTCCTTGTATTGCTTCTGTAAGGCAATAACAGACAAAAGGCTACTTAGGAGATGTTATAAGCTACAGTAAGACCCTGTCATATTTAACAGGAAAAAATGTAATTCATGGATTAACATATCATCCAAACATATGTGTCTATACCAAAGTAACCTACCATAACTATTAGTGCTGTTTAAATACCTATATATCTAATTGCTTGTGTTTCATTAGTAGGATTGAAAGGTTATTCCTGGACAAACTGTCAGCCCATGAAAGGAAACAGCCAGAATTGACCAGAGTCCAAGACAACAGCTCCAGAGAGAGTGGACTGTTTTGCTTCTCATCCACCTGTGCCCCTTTTCTAAGCCTAGGGAACAATCTGCGGAAGAGGGGGCATGGTAGAATGTAAGGGCTGCGATTGGGGTGAATGGTGAAACTACAGCAATGTAGTCTGGACACTCATTTGATCAACTTGATTGAACATACAACCCCTCACCCCCCGCTGGATGGTGGGGCTGTGGGGGTTTGGGCACAACAGCCTGCAAATTGGTTTTACATGAAGGATGCTTGTACTCATGGATTATCACTTATAGCTAAAAAATGAAAAAAAAAAACTGAGAGAAAGATGCAGGACAGTTATGGCAGAATGCATGATCTGGGATGGGGTGGGGGGGGGGGGGAAGGGAAAGGGAAATATGCCTGAACTGAATTGGAAAATGATGTATGAAATGCACAAAGCATCAATAAAAAATGTTATAAAAAAAAGAAATAAGGGTTTATATTGGTTCACGGTTTGAGGGTGTTAGATTTTTGAAGAGGGAAAATGAAGGAGTTTAAAGTTAAGAATTAGTAACCAGAGCCAGATCAGCAAGAGGCAAAGAATGTATTTTATCATAATAAGTATACAGCAGTGTAGGAGAGATATTCTATTCCATACATGAAAGGAGCATCTGCCACCTAATGAAGAGATGTAGAAGAGTTTATTCCCGGAGCCCAGCTGGAACTGGCTTGATGCCAAAGTTTTGTATTGGGTAATTGATACCCTTTTTTATTTTAAAGATTGCTTCCTGTGCTGAGCAGGCCAGTATCTCAAGGCCATGAGAAAGTTTGCTCCATGAACAGACTTTTAAGGTCCTGGGAGTGACAGGATGATAAGTCTTTAGCAAGCACAAACTGCGGATTTAGGGCCAGTTAGCTATTTCAAGGGATTCACAACACTATGGACTCTTTAATGAAGCTTATGTTTCTTCTAATTCTGAATTTTTTTTATGAGCTCCCTTCTGTCATGACCTTTTTATTTTATTTATTTTTTTAAGGTGCATGTCACTACACCCAGCTTAAAGGCAGTTATTAACTGCCATGTTGGTGCTGGGAATTGAGCCCAGGTCCTCTGGAAGAGCAGTCGGAGCTCTTAACCGCTTAGCCATCTCTCCAGCCCGGTTCTTCTAATTCTATCAGAGGGTGCCATCCCTTATGGCATGAAGTCAGGGTGAGCAGGAGCAGAAGACAAATCATGAGATGCTGATAGGTAGGAGGCATCAAGGGAAGTTGATGAGAGATAGCCAAAAGTGTTTATTAGGCACAAACACATGAGCTAAAAAGTAGTAAATATACGTGCATGATGGCATTTGAGTATACAGATTACAACATTTGAAATCAAAGAGCCAGTTTCAAAAATATCAAAAAGAGCAGTTTTGTTGCATGGATTATCTATGTAATACAACATTGAGAGAAAATTAAATGTGTAATAGCATTTAAAGAAATTAAAACCACCAGGTGTGTTGTTGCACTGGGGAGGCAGAGACAGGCGGATCTTTGTGAGTTCAAGGCCAGCCTGTTCTACATAGCAAGTTCCAAGCCAGCTGGGGCTATAGGGAGATCCTGCTTCAAAAATACCCCCCTAAAAGAAATTAAAACCTAGAACCAGAATGTGTTTTATATGCCCTCCATGTACTGTGAATTATGATTTATATCATAATATATAATTAGAGAAAATGTCCCCTTTCCATCAGGACATAGGAGTGAAATCCACTGAGGAGAGCTTTGTCAACCTCCTTCATGGAACTTTCTGTGTTACAAGATACAAACAGAAAAGAATTCCTGACCCTGCTCTCTGTAAGCCTAGAAACAGTAGCCTCTGGAGTTCAGCACGTCTGAGATGTGATTTTCACTTACAAATCTGTGGTTCTTTAGGCATCAGTGTTTGCCTTGTTTAAATTTTCCTTTGATTTTTTTCTAGATTTCCTCTTTCTAGATCTTTGCTAGATCTTTCATGGGTCTCTATTCAAAATTGTATCTTTATGACGAATTGGAAGGCAAGCTTCATGATGAGGGGTCTAAAGTCAAGATGGGCAGCATCCACGTACTGAATTCCTATTCTTTGCTGGCACACAGCACCTGTGTGCTGTGTTCTTTTCTGTTGAAATGATGAAATACCATCCCAAATGAAAGTTAAAGAACAGTTTACTTTGGTGTGTGGTTCCTGAGGCATGGAGAGTTCATTACTACCCACTCAAAGGAATCAGAGACAGACAGCAAGAAGTGGGGTGAGGATATAAACTCTCAAAGCTCCCCTTCCCTAGACTGTGAGGTCCTTCTTCCAGCAAGTCAATCACCTGTAAAGGGTTTTGTGACCTCAACAAACAGTGCCACTAAGTGGGACACAAATGTTCAATGACATAAACATATGGGTGGAGGGGGGCATTTCTCACTCAAAGCACAACAATCAGTTGCTGTAGCTTAAGGGAGCTGTGTCTGATGATTAATTAACTCAGTGGGAATGGTGGTGCTACTTCCAATCCCAACTTATACTCTTGGCACATACTTTCTTCCTCTAAGTAGTCTGCCCTTTTTACTACTTGAGATAGAAAAGATCTCCCTAGGGAAACCTTGAATACCTGCAGGGAAATCGGTTCCTTAAAGTATTGTTTAAAAATACTCTCTTCTACCTCCCCTCTGATGACCTGGGATGCACTCCTCCTGGATTACCAGAAAAAAGACAGCATATTCTGCAGGGGAATCATTAATTACTCCTGTTTTGTTGGGGGTCACACCACTTCAGCACACTTAAACTAATTGGGTACTTTCTGCTGTCAGAAAGATCCTGTCCTTACAAAAAGAATGTTGAAAGAGTGCTGCATACAAAGATTCCTCTTTTGTGTGGTACCTATTAAATACAACATTAGCTCAGTCTGCAAAGGCACAGGTATTGTTTCAAATCTCTTCTTTAAAAAAATTGATTTGCTTGTGTAGAAGTATCCAGGGTTGTCTATCCCTCAGGTCTGTTTTCCACAATAAATTTTCATTGGTCATTTTTGTGTCCACTACCCTTTGAGAAATTAATGGTACTGGAATTTAATTACAGTGGTAAAATAACAAGAGAATAATTCAAGAAAATATGTAGAACAGTCTTGTGTGACTTTTCCTGGGAATGTAGGAACAAGCGTATTCATCTCAGATAGAAAAAGTGATTCCACTCAAGTCTAATTTAGTGAACCAGTGATTTTGTTGGCGTCCATTACAGGATCATGGATGACTCAAATGCTACCCCAGCATGGGCTAGCCTCGATCCATATGGATCCTTGTCTAGTTTGCATGCAGCTAGCCCAATAGGACAGTATCCTCTTTCCAGTAGTTGTCAGTCCTTATAAAACCTTGGGGAGGATCCTTCTGAATTCTGTAAGTTTCAGGAGCTTTCATAGAGCACTGAGCTTCATTTGTCTCCTTTAATCTCAGCACCTGGATCAATCCCAGGCAAAGGCAGGTGGATATTTGAGTTCAAGGCCAGTCTTGTCTACATAGTAAGTTCCAGGCAAGCTGGGACTACAGGGAGATGCTGTCTCAAATCCAAAACAACAAAAAAGTAAGTTCTGTTTACTTTCTGAGTCTTAATGAGACCCACTTCCTCTAGAATGGAATGATCCAATTTGGAGGAAATTCCAGCATGACAAAGTAAGTGAATTTATATGAGTATATACAAGTGGACATATATTTACATAAACCTTACTGATGACGTTACATTCTGTTCAGGTCTCTGCATTTCAATAAAGTCTGAACAGACCAGGGAAAAGGCCAGAGTTGGGAAGGCAGGCTGATTTAAAGTCCAGGGCCACATCTCTCGGCAGACAGCCTTAAAGGATTAGAACGACCGCATCTGCAAAGTCCAGAGCTGACAGAGGATATGATTGAAGTCTTTAAAACTAATAAAAGATATTACTTGGCCGAGCCCAGACTTGTTCACCAAATCCCAGTTTACTATGACTTCTACAAGAAGGAAATTTAACACAAACAGAGAAGACAGAGTCAAACAGAACAGTGTAGGGAGACATAGCTCAACTGGCAGGAATCCTAACTTAGAATGAAGAAGCACATGGTGGAGAGAAACAACTTCAAATTGGTGCCAGAAGGATTCACACATTACAGATCCATTAATGGACCAAAAATAATTCCTAAAAGTTTTAAGTACGCTAAAAGTGGTGGACTCAGGGTGAATGATTTCTAATTAGGAAGAATCCTAGATTCAGAATCATTATGATTTTATGGTACACATATCTTCCTGGCTGTGCACCTCTGAGCAGGGCAACAGTTGTACATCTACGTACCTACCCCTGCTCCAGCTAAGCATCTCTGTATATCTCTGTATGTGGCCCCTGCATCAGCTATGCATCTCTATATATGGCCCCTGCACTAGCTAGGCATTTCTGTATGTGGCCCCTGCATCAGCTGTGCAGTTCTAGAGATGGCCCTTGCACCAGCTGGACATTTCTATCAATGGTTCCTGCATCAATTGTGCATCTATGTACATACAGCCTCTGCATCTGCTCTCTGGGCTTACCACATTCTCTTCTGTCAGGGAGATTTATTGTGTGTCAGCAAACATGCTTTTTCTGTGGAATGGCCTGTGGAGAAGAGCTGGTCATATATTCTAGGTGACAGGGAGAAATCCTGGTGAATTACTAAATTTAGATAGCACTGAGCCATCCACCAAAATTCTTAAATGACCTTACTTTCCGAATCTCCTCCAGGCATGAAATAAACCCAGTTGCATAAGATGTAATGTGCGTAATTTTGGAAGGAATAAGAAATATTTTGCAACCAAGAGCTGGGATATAAATCACAATGGAGTCTTGGATTAAATCTCTCGATGCTTGCAGATTGAAATTCAGTTACTCTTAAAAAATCAAAACTGTTGCCTTTGAGATGACTGCAAGGAAAGTGGCTTCCAGTTAGGGGAAGCAAAGCACTTTAATCTTTCCTAGGAACACTTTCTATTGGAAAAGGGCACTTAATCTTTCGAACAATCCCACTTTTTTCAGTGGTAATGATCGTACTCAATAGATTAATAATTAATGCATACTATATTTGAACATTGTGCAACACAATTTCTCAAGAGAGTGAAAATTTTCTAGAAATAAGATCTTTAGGATTTTGTAGGAAAACAGAAAGAAAGATGGGAAGAAGGAAGGAAGGAAAAGAGGGAGAGAAAAGGGGAGGGAAAGAAAGAAGAAAGATGGCCATGTGTGGTGGTGCATACCTTTAGTCCCATTAGTGCCAGCACTCAGGAGGCAGAGGCAGGCAGATCTCTGTGAGTTCAAGTCCAGCATGGTCTACAAAGAGAGTTCCAGGCCAGCTGGGTCTGCAGAGAGACCCTCTCTCTAAAAAAGAAGAAATAACATAGAAAGAAAGAAAGAAAGAAAGAAAGAAAGAAAGAAAGAAAGAAAGAAAAAAGAAAGAGAAAGTAAGAAAAGAAAAGAAAAAAGAAGAAAGGCAAGGAAGCCAATGGCACAAGTGAAAACTTAGAATGAATTCCTCAGTTCTAGATCAACTCCCTAATCAATAAAGCAGTGCATATTACCCATTTACTGCTTCTTTTTAAAAAAATTATTTATATATTTATTTATTTATTTATTTATTTATTTATTTATTTTATGTGCATGGATGTGCTGTCTGCATGTAGGTTTGTGCACCTGTGCCATGCAATGCCGCGGAGGTCAGAAGAGGGTGTCAGATCCCCCTGGAACTGGAGTCAAAGATAGTTCTCAGCCGCCATGTGGGTGCTGGGGATTGAACCCAGGTCCTCTGCAAGAGCAGTAGGCACTCTTAACCGCTAGGCCATCTCTCCTGCCAGCCTCCCCCCTCCGTTTACTACTTCTTTTTTTAATTTATTTTCGTATGTGTATGAATGTACTGTCTGCATGCAGGTTTGTGCACCCTTGTCATGCAATGCTGCAGAGGTCAGAAGAGGGCATCGGATTCCCCTGGAACTGGAGTTACAGACGGTTTTCAGCAGACATGTGGGTGCTGGGGATCGAACCCAGGTCCTCTGCAAGAGTGGTCAGCGCCCTTAACCGTTAGGCCATCTCTCCAGCCCAGCCCATTAACTAATTCTTAAGGAAAACAACTTTTCAGAGATTTTCAGTTATTTGGTTTTACTAATTTTGTTCTTTTTAATGTCTTATATATGATTTTTATTTTCTGTGAGTATTATACTTTATGAGTATATTACCAGCATATATGTAAGTGTATCTGTGTTGTGCAGTGACCACACAGGTGAGAAGAGGGCATCCAATTCCCATGGAACTGGAGTTAGGGTCAGGGTCAGTTGTTACCTGCCATGTGGGTGCTGTTAGCCAAACCCTGGGTTTTCTACAGAAGCAGCCAGACCTCTTAACCACTAAGCTATGTGACCTGCCATCTGGTTTTATTTACCCTTATTATACTGTGATCTTACTGTGTCTGATGCATTTCTGAATTTTCTGGGTGGCATTCCAAAACAAGTATCTCAGCCATGAGTTGGTATAATGCTATCTCTGAATCTGAAGCACTCCTTGTACTTAGCCAGGTAAAATCTTAGCAAGTCCCTGCTGGACAAACATGGTACAGATTGATAAGTATATATGGTCACCTCATCAGTGACTTGTTCTTTAATCACCTAGAGATCAACCCTTCATGAGCACCATCATGGAACATGCCCTAACACTGCCCCCAAAAAATATTTCTAAAAGAAGAGGTAGGGACTCAAAGAAATACCTGAAGACTATCAGATAAAGTTCATGATGCCATTCTTTGAAAGTGTACTCCACATGCACTTCAGTACCACAAATAAAATATTAATAAGGGTTGGACAATTATTTATGAATCTTTGGAATACATATGAATAGTGTAGAAATTTTTTTTTAATTTTAACTCTTTTTTATTTATTATTTTTTATGCGTATGAGTGTATTGTCTGCATGTAGGCTGTTGCACCCGTGTTGTGCAAAGCTGTGGAGGTCAGAAGAGGGCGTAGGATTCCCCTGGAACTGGAGTTAAAGATGGCTCTTAGCCGCCATGTGGGTGCTGGGAATGAACCTGGGTCCTCTGCAAGAGCAGTCTGTGCTCTTAACTGCTGAGCTATCTCTCCAGCCCCAGAAATAATTTTATATAGATACTGAATGACTTTCCCTGGGGAGATGTGAATTGATGTCTACTCATACCAGATAGACACCATTGGGCAGATCAAAGAAATTCTTCCACTCAACTCTATCTTAGGGAATCCATGAGTTTATTGGGGTTGTAGGGGAAAAGGAGGCCACCCGTGGCTTCTTTTGTGCTAAATTACCTGCTTCTGTGTTTACATTGAAACCTGGCTCCAGGCAGCATTTGCCTGCCTTGAGATCAAAGGCACTCATGAGTTCTCATAATTGTGATGACATGAGGCAGGGGGTGTGAAACCAGGCCTTGAAATATGATGTCACTCTGGGTATAAAAACAGAATGATGTGAATTAATAAAGGAGTTCTTCTTACCACAACACAGGGACTCACGGCTGTCATTTTGCATGTATAATCTTAGACCATCAGACTTGTGTAGTTGTGACCAGTGGGTTGGACGGAGGTCCAGCAGACCATCAACCTGGGAAGCCGATGTGGGGCTGGAAGGAGACCTATCAGGTCACCAGCTGTGATGTGTGGTGAGTGCCCAAGCGGGAATTAGACTGTAGAGTGCCTATCAGGTGACAGTCTGGCATTAGACTGTAGAGCACCTGTGTCATGCAATGCCCATGGATGTCAGAAGAGTACAGTCTGGCATAGGCTGCAGAGTGCCTAGCAGGCAGCAGCCTGGGGGATCTGGGAGTGCCAATAGGGCATTGCCTGGCATAGATGTAAGATGAGACAGGTGGGGTGTGTAAAGGTTATCAGCCTTTGGCCCTAAGGTTTAGGACAGCTGCTAGCAGCTGTCTTGCATTTTTCCTTTTCCCTGTAACCCAGTGGATGAAGTTCATGAGTCCACCTCCAACTGTGGCATAGTGACACCGCATGGGGTCACTTATGCAAGTGTGCATGAAGAATTTGTGTAGGAATCTGGGAGCACTGATAAGCCTAGATTACCAAGAAGCATACAACAGCAAGTGTGATATTAGCAGACTGGCAGTGCTCAAACTTCCTGTACAATTTAGTGGGTTAGCTGGCAGTTCAGTTCAAGATTCTCCTGTCTGGCGCCGCTGTTTACTGCTCGTATAACCATGTGACAGGCACCTGTGAATCTTATAACATTCATGAATTTCCTGAACATTGTAAATTTCCTCTACATCCTGTGTCTTATGAACTTCCCTCCTGTCTGGAGGAGAGAATGAGAATTAGGCACTAACAAGGAGATTTTAGACTTAAGTAGAAATCAAGAGAAAATACATCTTGCTGAGAGACTTGCTTTGGAGGACCTGGTCTTCTCATCCTCACAGGAGCCTTTCACAATGAATCTCCATGCATGTGTGATGAAACACACAACTCAAGCAAGCATGTGCCGTGTAATAGAGTATGCTCATAAACTCATGAAATTAAGAGCACTCACAGTGTCAGGCCACTGACTTCTGTCCTGGGCACCTGTCAGAGACTTATAGTGGTGTCTAAGATCTCATCAGTGACGGTTCAGTATTCCTGTTGTCCAGTTAAGATGACAGTAAAGATGTCACCCAACATCCTTTCAGAAGCAACTCCAAAGAATTTCAATTAAGGCTTAAGTACAAATAGAGCTTTTGATGTGACACCAGGAACATTACAAACAACCCAAGCTTAAGGCCAGGAGGCAAACACAACCATTTGTATTCCAAGTATGCACCCAGATGCACTAGCTTAAAGGACACTTGAGCATGCTCATTTAGACCCTTTGAATTATAATTTCTGGTTTTATTGCATATTTTATCTGGGCCCCTTCCAAATGGATCCTCTGGCATGCTTCTACCATGCAATAGAGTGAGATTCGATTTAAGGTGAGGAGTGGTTGATATTGTTTTCTTAGTCATTAGAAGACTCTCACTCCCACTTGCATTACTATGTTTTCTAAGTGGAACTCATGGTTCACAAAGTCTAAGCAGAATATGCTCAAGTCCAGTATTTCATTTCCCACTCCTGTGCATTGAATCAAATCCGACAGTGTTCTTTTCCTGGGTTGAGCAGGCCACCAAAATCTTGCATTTGATTGACACAAGAGAACAGGAAAACTGAATTGACCTTATGTCTTGTGAATCCAGTTTTAGAATATTCGACCATTAGTGGCTTCCATATCTGCCCACAAGGGGAAAGGTGACATCTGAACCAATCCAATCAGCAAAGGTGACTTGGCTTCTTAAACAAGTAACAGTAGATACATCAGACTACATCAAATGTAACCATGTGTATTTATCAAAGTACACAACCTCAAGATAAGAGAAAATATGATATGAAAGAATGCAATTTCAAATCATATGCCTGGCAAGTTGCAATATTCAGAGGACTTAAAAGATTCTTACAAGTGGGCATGAATAAAAGCAACACAAATAAAATTGCACAAAGACTTTGGGTAGATACTTTACATATCTCACATAGGAATAATGGACAGTTCTTTGAAAAAAAATGAAATAACCGAGACTTGTATGAAAAGCTATTGAACATCATTACTTATTAGAGGAATGGAAATCAAGCCCACAATGAAATATAACTTCATATTCACTGGATGGCTGTTTTTAAACATAGCCCAAAAGTCCCCTAAAACAAATAACACCTGTGGGCCATTGGCATGCTTCTGCACAGCTAACAACAATGTAAGTGGGTTAAGATACTTTGGAAGACATAGATGTTCTTTAAAAATTAAAGTAAGAATTTTAACATGATTCAGTAATCTCTCTGCTGAGGAAATAGGTCCAGTAGAATGGAAATCAGACTCATGATTTTGTTCATAGCAGAATCATTAACAGAAGCCAAGAAATATAAAGCAAGTGCCCATCAACAGCGATGGATAAGCACAACACAGTCTGGCTCATACCAGAGAATGATAATTTAGTCAATGAAAAGAAATATTGACATCAGACATCATATTCATGGAGTCTTGAGTACCTTAGGATAAGTGAAAAACCCAATCACAAAAGACAAACATTATGTGATTCCAGTTTTATGAAGAGTCTAGTGTAGACAAATTCATAAAAACAGAAAATACAATGTTTTATTCGGGGGCTGGGAAGTAGAAATGGGAGGTATGCATTTATGAGACAGGGAGATTTGATGTTTGTGAGAAGAATGTGTGAAATTTCTGGCATTATAAAACCAGCATGAATCATCTTTATCCTATTGAACCATACAATTTAAAATAATTAAGTTGGCAAATTTTAGACTACACATATATTTTACTCTAGTATAATTTTTAAGCTTAAACAATAAAGCTTATGTGGCTGCACAGATGGTGGAGTCAGTAAAATACGACCATAGAAATCTGAGGGCCTGAGTTTGGATCATTAGAACCCATGTATAAAGCCAGGTGCAGGACTCCCCTGTATAAAACCCAGAATTGATTAGATGCAGGCTCAAAAGGAAGATCCCTAAAGCTTATTGCCCAGTCAGCCTAGCTGACCTGGGGGCCTCAGGTTCAGTGAGAGGCAGTATCTCAGAAAATAAAGATGGAGAGGATTCAAGAAGACACCTGACATTTACCTCTGGCTTCCATGAACTAGACAACACACCACACACTCAATACACTACACACACAAGACACAAACACACAGTATACCTTCCCACAGCACACCACCCCACACCACCAGCAAACCCACACAGAATGCCCCACACACATCATAGACAGCACATGCCACAGAACACAAGAACAAAAAACACAGCACAGTCAGACACACAGAGCAATAAAATGTTTATGAACATTAAGAGATTTCTCTCTCTCTTTTATTATTTTTTAGTTCTAACCATTCAAAAACTTCTAAGTTATGTTTAGGTAACTTGTATATATACATAAAAATAGGACGTGGAGTATTTTTCATGGAACACAGTGAAAAGATACTTCAAAAGGCTTTCCCTATTTTTTTTTTTTACTTCTTCCGTGTATGAGTATACTGCCTACATATAGGTAGGTGCACCCATGTTGTGCTATGCTGCAGAGGTCAGAAGAAGGCATCGGATTTCCCTGGAACTGGAGTTAAAGATGGTTTTTAGCCACCATGTGGGTGCTGGGAATCGAACCTGGGTCTTCTGCAAGAGCAGTCAGTGCTCTTAACCGATGAGCCATCTCTCCAGCCCCAAGATTTCCCTGTTTTTCTGAACAACCTAGAAGCTAGACAGAAATGTCCAGATCATTTATATATGTCTAAAGTCAACACTATCGGCCCTTACATTTGAAGCCTCAGCATATATGCAATCTAATGTTTACTTACAAAATGCATCATGTAAACTGTTTGTCATCCAACAAGTCTTCAGTTATCACATCATTAATATTGTAGTTGTGTTTTAAACAAAGTTTTACTATTTTTACTTTATGTGTATAAGTGTACCACATGTGTGCAGTGCCCACAAAGGCCAGAAGAGTGTGTCAGAGCCCCCTGAAACTGGAGTTATGGATTGGTGTTAGCCACCACATAACATGTGGGTGTTAGAAATTGAACTGTGGTCCTCTGGAAGAACAGCAGGTATTCTTAACCACTATACTACCATTTCAGCCTCATTTCTAAGGTATTTTAACTGAGGATAGATATGGGCAGGGAGATCATTTTGAAGCAAGAACAAGAGTTTCACTTTCAAAGAAATTTGGTAACTGAAGTTTGGTTAGTGGTACTGGCTAAGGTTCACCAAGTACTTTCTGGTTATTTTGAGTAGCTACAAAGGAAAGTTGTCTTATCCTTTGTGCAACTACAGATACAAAACTAGACTGGGAAATAAAATAATGGAAAATTTATGTCATAGTGTAGAAGTCTCACGTGAACACTGTCCTAAGCAAATGACTGTATCTTTATAGTGGGGGGGGGGTTTGCAGGAAGAGTTTCACAGGACAGGAAAGAGTAAGCCATTTCTCCCGTCTTTTGTATGCCAGTATCTCTTCCTATCTCCTCACAATAACATTAAAGAGTCTGTCACCATAGTAGAAAGAGGTTCACTGAAGACCTACTACACAGTCAGAGGGGGAAATACAGAGATGAGTCTTTACATTTCTTTATAATCTATTCTGTATGGGTATTTGACCTGTTGCACATCCTTGCCACTTCATAATTGCTTGCTGAGGGAATACAGACATTCATGCTTAGCTTTGGTTTATCACAGATAATCAAAGAGCAAAATTCCATGCTGAGATATAACGCAACCCAAAGTTGCTCAGTGATTACTTCAAACTGGACCTGTGGGAATTTTTTTTTTCCTAAAATAATTAGAGTCAACAATTTTTTTAATTAGGCTTTGAGGTCATTCTACAGAGAGAACAAAGTGGGACAGGTAGATCTTGATTGAGGAGCTATGGAGTCTCTGTTCTATCAAAACTGTTTTTTTCTTCATGTGACCAAGGAACCTCTTGAGCCACTGTCAATTTTGATCCACCATCAATCACTCCACAACCTTTACTGATCTGGACTACAAAGACCACTAAGATGCTGGCATATGGAAAAAAAAAATCTCAGTGCCTCTGTCCTTTTAAAGCAGGCTCATGGATTTTCTAAATAGTTGACTTTCAGTAAGACAGTGCTTCTCAGGAATGTGGAACTGCCGTTTGTCCCTTCATTAAAAGTTGAACCTGGAGAGATGGCTGAGTGGTTGAGAGCACTTGCTGCTCTTGAAGAAGAGCTGGATATAATCCCAAGGACCTACATGCTGGCTCACGGCTGCCTGGAGTTAGCTCCAGTTTAATGGGATCCAATGGCTTCTTCTGGTCTCTATGGGCACTGCATGCAAATGATGCACATTCATCCATGCATACACATAAAACACAGAAATAAATGAATCTTTAGCAATTGATGAGACTAGAGAGATGGCTCAGTGGTTAAAAATACTGACTTTTTTTTGTAGATGATCCGGGATTCAATCCCAGTACCCACATGGTAGCTAACAACCATCCACACCCTCTTCTGTCTTCCACAGGCATTGCACGACATAAAAATAAAATAATAATAATAACGATAATTAAATAACTTTAAAAATATTTAAATTTGAAGAGAAAGGTACCTCCCTCATTTAAAAGTAATCTGAAGTGTCCCATATAAAAGACCATGGCCCAGACAATTATCCTTGGTGACACCCAATACTAGCGGAAATGCTTTTAGGTCACATGTCCATTTGAAGACTATGGGCAATGATCATGATTTGGAACACTCTGTTTTAGAAAAAGTCCTGGAAAGGCAGCTGTGTAAGTAGACATCTTCACCAAGCAACTTCTAACTGGGAGACTGTATCATCTACTGTTTAAGGACTCCAGGACACACTTGTTGGATGGCTTGAGTTTGCAATGTCATGCATTCATGAGAGGTGGCAACATGCCTGAGCTAGACAGTGCTCTGTGGTTTAGTCAGACATTAAACTGGATGTTCCTATCAAGGTACTCTGCTGTTGTGAGTAGGGCTGCCACCACCCAACTTTGAGTAAAGATCACATAAACTATAAAATGGCTGGGTGTCCTCCCATCACTTTTTAGGCAATGGTTATTGAGCAAAACTGAAGATTTCTCACAGACTATGAAATTCTGCTTCAAGGCAGGGACACATCCTCCCTGAGTTCTCAGCTTTTCCATAGGCTTCAGGTGTGAGATTTAAAACCTCTATTGTTGAGCCAGGCGTGGTGGTGCACGCCTTTAATCCTAGCACTTGGGAGGCAGAGGCAGGTGGATCTTTGTTAGTTCAAGGCCAGCCTGCTCTACAGAGCGAGTTCTAGGACAGCTGTGACTACAGGGAGACCCTGTCTCGAAAACACCAAAAAAAAAAATAATAATAATAAAATAAAAAATAAAACCTCTATTGTTGTCTGAGATTATGGCTGATAGGTCTGCTTATGAAGTTCAAACTTAAAGATTCTATGCCGGGCGTGGTGGCACATGCCTTTCATCCTAGCACTTGAGCGGCAGCAGCAGGCAGATCGCTGTGAGTTCAAGGCCAGCCTCGTCTACAGAGTGAGTTCCAGGCCAGCTGGAGCTACAGGGAGACCTTGTCTCAAAAATACCAAAAAAAAAAAAAAAGATTCTGAAGCCTGCAGCAACAAAGTACACCTGTTTCCAACGTGCCATCCTTCTTTATGGAGTTGAGGTATGCAACTCCATAAAAACTCATGAGCCAGCTCTCCAAAATAACCTTATGTTTACACAGACAGAGAGATAACATGGTGGGTAGATGATCGATGGATGATAGATGATAAATGATAGATAGATAGATAGATAGATAGATAGATAGATAGATAGATATAGATAGATAGATGATAGTAGATATGATAGATAGTGATGATGAAGATGATTGATAGATAGATAAAATAAATCGATATAGATGATATAGATAAAAATAGATAATAGGTATGATATATAGATATAGATGATGATAGATATGATAAGATAGATATGATAGAGAATATAGATGATATAGATAAAGATAGTTATAGATATAGATATAGATTTTTGATAGATATGATAGCTACAGATGATAGATATGATAGAGATGATAGATATAGATCATAGATAGAACATATATAGATTATATAGATACAGATATGTGATAAATATGATATCTATAGATGATAGATAGATATGATATGATAGAGATGGTAGATATAGAGCATAGGTATGATAGATGAAAGATATAGATGATAGATAGATGATTGATAGATAGAATATATATAGATGATATAGATATAGATAAGTGATAGATGGATATGATAGATATAGATGATGATGATAGATAGGATATGATAGAGAAGATAGACATAGATGATAATAGATGATAGAAAGTTATGATAAATAGATGATTGATAGATAGATAGATAGATAGATAGATAGATAGATAGATAGATAAAGTGAGATACATAGATGGGCAGATACATAATATATAGATGAGATGGATAGATAGATAGATAGATAGATAGATAGATAGATAGATAGATAAATAGATAGATAGAATGGTAGAAATAGCGGATATATAGATGATAGGCAGATACCTGGATGGATATATAGAATTATAGAAAGTTAGATAGTCAATGATAAATAGATACCAGGATGGATGAAAAGAGAGATGCTTGGATGCATAGATGGATCAATTATAGATAAGAGAATGGCACAATATATAAGTGATGGATAGATTGATAGATTGATATATCAATGAGACAGCTGATAGAATACATAGCCCATATATAGGTAGATAGAGGATGATAGATGAATGATGTAATAGATCAGGTAGATGATAGATGATAGATGGATAGATAGATAGATAATACCTTGTTTGGTAAGTAGATAGATTGATGATGCAATAAACAAATGATGCAATACTTCAAACAGATAGATGATGGATTGATAGATGTTTCCGACAATAGATTCATAGGTAGATTTATGCATAGGTAGTAGATGAATAGAATGACAAGGAGTTAGACAAATTGATGCTACAGTCAGATGTCTCCAAGATATAGAGATACATGCATAAACTGAGTGAAAATTACCTAGTCATAGAGAAATACAATCTTTATTTAACAGTGATAGATGAATGATAGATGATAGTGTTCTTGTGTATACATAGCATGTTTGGAGAGCTCTAGTTGTTGCAGTAATGCACCTCAAAATTCAGAAATCTGGGCTGGAGAGTCAAGAGTGACAATAACATAAGTCAGTCTGTTCTTCAAGAGATCACATTGCTTTACTCTACTTGATTTCAGTGACCTGACAGATCTGCAGCCTCCCCATTTGTTCTTTTTTCAGAACCCCCCTTGCCCTTTGGACACAGATGGAATGCCCTGCCAGTTTTTCCGTGATGGGTCTGCTGCATGTCATTCCTTCTCTAGGTTTCTGACACTCTAGTAGCCTCTGGCTATGGACAAACATGAATCTGAGTACCCTAGTTCACATTTCAAAAATCCTTTCTTCAGAGAGACTCTGAAATAAACATAAGCAGTGGCCAATGTGTGGCCAACCTGCGGGGAGCACCACAGAATAATAATAGCTTTGTTGTAGAGTGCAGGACTACATAAATGCACAATGCCTGTGGTCAGGCTAATGAAACATGAAGTAATTGTGTGGGGGAGAAATTAATAAGATTCCTTCATCTTCCCCTTTTTGCAATGATAGATTAAATAGCTTTTCTTAAAGCAACTGCATTTCTTCTTGCTCAGGGAAATTGATATTGTGTTCCCGGGTGTACAATAATTAAAAACAATGCCAATAAAGAGGTGCTCCTGGATATTTGGATACTTTAAACCCACTCTAATTTAACGCATGGTCTTTGATCTTCTCTGATCATGTGTACTTCCATGTAGGTGTGCAAATTTCTGTTGATTTTCACAGAGACTGTGATGTACTTACACATTCCTCAGTTAGTTTGCAGTTCAACACTCTATAGCTGGCAGGGATTTCTTTTTTTGAAATACATTGTCAAAATCTATTTTATGTGCATGAATGTATTGCCTGCATGCATATGTAAGTGTATCCATGCATGCAATGTCCGAGGAGAACAGAAGAAGGTGTCAGATCCCCACAAACTGGAGTTCTAGATGGTTGTGAACCACCATGTAGGCGCTAAGAACTGAACCTGGTCTTCTGCAAGAGCATCCAGTGATCTTAACCTCTAAGATACCTTTCCAGCTCCAACATGCAGGTATTTCTTTTATTTTAAGGTACTTCTTGGTATGTATATTATCAGCCCACACATCAAAGAGTCCAGGGAAGCTGGGTGTGGTGTCTCCTGTCTATAGTCCCAGCAACTGAGAGGGGGAAGTGGGAAGAATACCATGAGTTCGAGGCCAGTCTAGGTTACAGGATGACAGACTGTCTGAACAAAACAAATGAAAGCAAAGAGGCTGAGCAAGTGGCTCCATGGGTAAGGTGTTGGTGACATGAGCGTGAAGACCAGAGTTTGTGTCTCCAACACCCACATGATATCTTGTAATGTTCAGCTCCACAGAGGTAGTGGCAGCACATCCCCATTAGCCAATGAAGTGCAATAAGCTTTAGTGGCAAACCATCAATAAAAATGAGGTGTAGAGTAATTCAGGAGGATGTCTGATGTTGAGCTCCTGCCTCCACATGCATGTGTACATTGCATATGCCCCCCACACCCACACAAAGAGAAAGACTCTAGATGAGACAAGCATCTCTCTATAGAGCTTGACAATGAACACAACTGCTTTCCCCAATAATAATCACCATCAGGGATCATAGAGTATTTTATCCAGTTCCCCTGTTGTGAAGAATTCTGGGGTGTTTCCAATGGAATATCTCTTAGCTTACTGTAAACATTATGCATATGACTTGTATGACTATAATACAGAGTTCTGAGTTACAGGAAATTTATTCTCAGTATGAAGATAATATTAACTTTGATGGAAATAGGACAAGTTGGGTTGAAGACAGTCATTTCCACCTTGTCTTTACTTTTAGAGAAAATTACCATTCAAAGGAAGATGTAAATCACATGGTATCTGGGAAACATGCATATAGATATGTTATGTCCCAAATAACCATAATAAACATTTTATTCTTCAGGTTTGTTTTAAGGTATGAAATGGCAGAAACACAAAACCCAAAGTTCTGTAACATAAGAGGATTTTTATAGTTGCCCGAAAACGTTTCGAATTCTCTGGACTCCTTCTACCTTCTTTTCTGTCCTTCCTCTTCCTCCTCCTCTTCCCTCTCTCTCTACCTTTGATAGGGTTTCACATAGCTCAGGCCGGCCAGGAACTCACTTTGTAGCTCAACACAACTTTGAATTTCTGATTTTCCTGCATTACCTCCCAAGTGCAAGGATCCTAGCAGTGCACCACCACACCTAGGCTATCCTGCATGTTAGACACTTTATGTTCTTAGGCCCTTCTGTCCACTATATGTTTCTAATTGCTTATACACTGGCCCTCTATTTGAAATCATTTTAAAGGTGTAGCAGCATGTTGATTTGCCTCTGTCTTCCACCCTACTCCTACAACAACCGACTATTGTAAGAGGAGTCTGTAGTTTCCCATTCTCTGTCATCTCAGTAGTATGACAGTGAATCCATATTTTGACTGACAAATTTGTAAACATGGATAACATTCATTCTTTCCCACAAACCAATTATATCCCTTGATCACTTTTAAATTAGACTGCACATTCTTTTTAATGATTTGTGGAAGGTCTTTATGTATTTTAGTTGCAAATCTGTAGACTTGGTTTGCTTATTTCCTTTTCACCCCCACAGGTATATTTTTAAAATACTTTATTAATTATTTTTAATATTTTATGTGCAGGTATGTATTTTTTGTATGTCAGAAAACCCATGGAGCTAAGAAGAGAGTACCAAGTCCCCTGGAACTGGAGCTATAGAGGTTGCCAGCTAACATGTGGGTGCTGGGATCTGAACGCAGGTACTCTGCAAGAGTAGCCAGTGCTCTAAACCACTGAGCCATATCAATATGTTTATTTTTTATGCTTCTCAACTTAGATTATTGAGGGAAGGGTTCACTGCCCACCTCTGTGTGGTGGTGTGTTATTCTATGTCATGCAGAGTTAAAGAAGAATGGGGCTTCATAATTCACTAGTTCATTTTTAATTTGTTCTCTGGTTTCTACTAACTCATTAATATCATGAATTCACAGATACCTCAAGGTTGAAGGCTTTCTCCTAACCCTAAATATTATGTGTATGTATGGAAACAAGCCATATTTTGAGGTGGCAAACCACCTCAATATGTGCACTTTCTGCCTTTCAATTTTCTATATATGCAAAGATATCATCTACTGTCCTTACCATTTTTATTATTTTAGCCTATCAACAACCACAGGTAAGGTACCAGAAACAAATGTATGCAAATGTACCTGCCAACTCACCTTCTTTAATTTGCATCAATTTGTTGAATTATTTTCTTAATATCATATATTACCTATACAAACTAAGGGGTTTCATTATGACATTTCCATAATTCATATGATGTGCTTTGATCAGGTCCACCCGGTGTATTACACTTTGTTCCCCGTTTTCCACCCTGTATATTAGACTTTGCTCCCCCTTTTTTCCCTTTCACATGGACAATCGTCTCTTTTTCACTTTTATGCTCCCACCTTCATAGAGTCTGTGCTGGATAGATTTAGTGTCAACTTGACACACCTGGGTTGAGGGAGCCACAATTGGGGAGTTGGCTCCATTGGACTGGCCTGTGGCCACGTCTGTGGAGTATTATCTTGATTGTTGAGCAATGTGGGAGGGCCCAGCCCACTATGGGTGGTGCCACCCTGGGCAGGTTGTTGTGTACTGTATAAGAGGTCAGGCTGGGCATGGTCCAGGGGAGCAAGCCAGTGAACAGCATTCCTCCATGGCCTGTGCTTCAGCTCCTGACTCCAGGTTCCTGCCCTGAGTTCCTGCCTTGGGCTCCCTAAGTGATGAACTGTGACCCAGGAGATGTAAGCTGAATAAACCCTTTCCTCCCCAAGTTGGTGTCTGTCAGAGTGTTTGGTCACAGCAATGAAAGACAGACTAGGACAGAATTTGGTACCAGGAGTGGGGTATTGATGTGACAGACCTAACCTTGGTGTTTTGGGGAAGGATTGTGGTGGCATTTGGAACTTTGGGCTGGGAAGATCATTGAATGCCTAAAAAATTGTTTTGTTGCTGTGGAGCTTGGAGCAGTTTTGCTGAAGGAGTTGTAGAAGATGGAGGCCTGGCTTGTGAAGTTTCTAGTTTCAAAGGGGAGCAGAGATCATCAGGACTGTGTAATCTGTGGGTTCTGGTGAGCTGGGGCTGAAGAATCAGCTGTAAGTAACAAGAGACCAGCATCACTGTGGCGAAATCTTCTGGGAAGAATTTCTTCAGGGTCAGCACACAGATGCTGTGTTCCAGAAGGGGCCTGAGCCTCCATCTCAAGCCAGAAGCAGGACTTGGTAGTGCTTAAGAGTCTCCTATATGGTTCCAGTGTTGAAATTTGAGGGGGTCACAGAGAGCAGCCGAGAATTGGCACTGTGAGAGGTCAGGAAAGACCATTGGTGGAAGTGCACCTCAGTTGCAGTGAAGACCCCAGGATTGTAGGGGTCATGGAGAGAAGCTGAGGCTTTGCACCAGGAGAGGTCAGAAGAGACCATTGGTGAAGGTGCTGCCTCAGTTTCAGTGGCGACCCCAGCATTTTGGAGATGCCGGGGACAGTGGGACAACCACCAAGAGCAGCGGCAGGTGTGGATTGGAGTTGGACTGGGCCTTTGAGATGAGCTATGTGTGCCAAAGACAGCAGAGTCAGAGAAGGGAAGCTGCCGAAACCCTTTGGAGACCAGAAGATTGTGAGTGAGTCCCAGGTGTCCAGCCTTGAGCTACTTGCTGGACTTAGGTTTTGTTTGAGTGTGCCTGATTCTTCCCTTTGAAATAAGACAGTACCTGTTTTGGATTTTACAGAAGCCCACAGTTAAGAGACTTTTAACAGACTGTGAACTTTTAAGTATTTTGACATTTTAAGGACTGTGGGGCTTTGAAGGTTGTACCATCTTAGGTTGTGATTAATGTTAATATCATACTTTGAGGATAAGAACTGTAAAGGTGGTGGTTTAATAGTGATGTGTTTTGTGTGTCAAGTTGACAAGGGGTCAATTTTGCTGGATAGATTTAGTGTCAACTTGACACACCTGGGTTGAGGGAGCCTCAATTGGGGAATTGGCTCCATTGAACTGGCCTGTGGCCATGTCTGTGGAGTAATGTCTTGATTGTTGAGCAATATGGGAGGGCCCAGCCCACTATGGGTGGTGCCACCCTGGGCAGGTTGTTGTGTACAGTATAAGAGGTCAGGCTGGGCATGGTCCAGGGGAGCAAGCCAGTGAACAGCATTCCTCCATGGCCTGTTCTTCAGCTCCTGACTCCAGGTTCCTGCCCTGAGTTCATGCCTTGGGCTCCCTAAGTGATGAACTATGACCCAGGAGATGTAAGCTGAATAAACCCTTTCCTCCCCAAGTTGGTGTCTGTCAGAGTGTTTTGTCACAGCAATGGAAGACAGACTAGGACAGAGTCTAAACAGGAGGCTCAACATGAACATGTGATTTTTGTAAGACTAGTATTGTTTAACACAATGATCTCATGTCCATCCTTTTTCCCCTCAAATAACACATTTTCAGCCTTCTTTAGATCTGAATAAAATTCTTCTTGTGTGTATGCATAATGCATGTGTGTATATAATATATGAGGTGTGTGTAATATAAACTGTGTCTGTATGTATGAGTGTGTATATATGTCTGTGTGTTTTTGTGTGTACATATATAAAATGCAATTGTGTGTATATATAATGAAATTGTGTATATATAATGCATGTGCACATATGATTCTGTATGCTCATATGTTTTCATATATATATATATATAAATAATGTATGAATGGTTATGTGTAATGTATCACCATATATTTGTGCATATATATACACACATATATAATGCCTGTGGGAGTGCACAGAGCTTAGGTCAGGGATTTCCCAGGACCACCTGAAACACAGAGTTTGGGCTGAACAGGCATACTCCCCCCACCTCTGCCAACTGGAATTGTTGAGGGAGTGTCCAACTGGATTCTTTGGAGAACCTTCAGAACAGAAAGGGAAGAGTGAGTTAGACTTCCAAGAGAAAGCCTAAAACTTAGACAAGTCAACACTCATTAAGCAAGGAGAAAAACAGATCAAACAAACAAACAAACAACGAAGGCATCTGAAAGAGGCAAGCAAAGCAAGCATTCAAAACAGTGAAGAGACATTTGGGATTGTCATTGGAATACAGGCAAAGAGAAGCCCACATGCCAGGGACATGACAAAGGGACAACATGGGAAAGGTGCAGGATAATTCCACACCAAACCCTACACAACCCTGTGGGAGATTCCTACAGTGGGATCCCCCTGGGGATGGCCCAGGATACAGATCTTAGAAGATCAATTGCAGAAATATTCAAAGAAATCAAAGAACATAAATAACAAGTCAGAGAACTAAGGAGAGAGAATGAAAAACTCAGGAAAGATCTAGAGGAACTGGAAACACTGAAAAAGGAAACTAACCAGTGAAGCAAGGAGCTACAGGAAGAGATTGAGAAGCTCCAAAAGGAAGTGGAAATGCTAAAGAAATCACAAGATGAAATGAAAAAGGAAATCAAACACTCATCCAATCAAGAGGAAAGGAACGAAAAAAGCCTCAGAAGTAGAATGGAGGAAGCAGAACAAAGAATATCAGACATGGAAGATAACACAGAACAAATAAAAACCTCATGTAAAGATTATGAAAAATTTAAAAATACACAAAAGTGGTGCAATCAGGAATTGTGGGACACGATGAAAAGATCAAACCTCCCCATCATAAGGACAGATGAAGGAGAAGAGTCCCAAGAGAGTGGCATTGATCAGATCCTCAACAGAATAATAGATGAAAATTCGCCCAAACTAAAAAAAGATAAAACAATACAAATACAAGAAGCACATAGAACTCCAAACAGACAAGATCAGAAAAGAAACTTTCCACACCATATCATAGTTAAAACGCTAGATGCCCAAACAAAGAAAAAATTCTGAAAGCCACAAGAGATAAACAACAAGTTACATAACGGGGAAACCTATCAGAATTACAACTGACTTCTCAGTGCAAACTATGAAAGCAAGAAGTACGTGAAGCAAGCATTCCCAGTGTTAGAGGACTATACATGCCAAGCCAGGTTGCTATACCCAGCAACAATGTCTATTATAATTGAAGGAGAGAGAAAAATCTTCCATGACATAAACAAGATGTCCAGCAAACCAACCGTTCAGATAATACTTGAAGCAATTCAAAGGATGGAAGAAAGGAGCAACTATCCCAAGGCACCTAGAAGGAAAAATTAATAAAAGCATAACTGCAGAAATAGAAACATAGACCAAAAATGCAAATTGATAATAAGGTGAAAGGAAGCAACACACAGCTTTCAATTATAACCTTAAGTATTAATGGACTAAACTCCCCAATCAAAAGGCATAGACTGGGAGATTGGATTAGGAAACAAAACCCATCTATATGCTGTCTACAAGAAACACATCTTACTTTCAAGGATAAGCACCACCTTAAAGTGAAAGGATGGAAAAAATATTCCAAGAAAATGGTACCAAAAAGAAAGCAGGTGTTGCTATTTTAATATCAGACAAAATAGACTTCAAGGTAAAGAAATCAGAAGAGACAAAGAAGGCCATTACATTTTTATCAAAGGAACAATTGACCATGAAGATTTCACAATCATGAATATATATGCACCAAACATTATAAAGATAATTCTCCAGGAACTCAAGGCACAGATTAACCCCAGTACACTCATAGTAGGGGACTTCATTACTCAGCCAAGCCCTTTGGACAGGTCAACCTGACAAAGAATAAACAGAGAGACATCTGAACTGAATGATATGATACACCAAATGGACCTCAAAGATATCTAACAAATATTCCACCTTAATGCCAGAGAATAAACTTTCTACTCAGCACAGCATGGAACATTCTCCAAAATAGACCACATACTGGGACACAGAAGAAACCTCCACAAATACAAAATGATTGAAATAATTTCATGCTTTCTATCAGAACACAGTGCTAGAGAGCTAATTATCAACACCAGGATAAGCCCTACTATCTACAAGAACACATGGAGACTAAACAACACACTCCTGAATAATGAATGGGTCAAGGAAGAGATAAGGAAAGAAATAAAAGCATAACTGGAACTGAATGACAATGATAATACAACACAACAATACCTGTGGGATTTCAAAAAGACTTACAACCATTATTACTCAAATTGTTCAGAAGGATACAAACAGAGGGAATTCTCCCAAATTCCTTCTATGAAGCCAGCATCACTCTAATACCAAAACCAGGCAAAGACAAAACCGAAAAAGAGAACTATAGACCCATCTCCTTAATGAACACATATACAAAAATTCTCAAAAAAATACTTGCAAACTGCATACAGACCCACATCAAGAAGATCATCTATCATGACCAAGTTGGATTCGTACCAGAGATGCAGGGATGGTTCAACATATGAAAATCAATAAATATCATAAATCATGTAAATGGACTGAAAGAAAAAACCACAGGTTCATGTCAATTGTTGCAGAAAAATCCTTTGACAAAATCCAGCATCTCTTCATGCATCAAGTCCTAGAGGGAATTGGATTGGAGGGATCATTCCTCAATGTAATCAAAGCCATATACAGGAAACCCACAACCAATATCATCCTAAATGGGGAAATGACAGAAGCATTCTTTTTAAAGGTAGGAACTAGGCAAGGCTGCCCCCTGTCCCCACTCCTCTTCAATATATTGCTTGAAACACTTGCTAGGGCAATAAAGTAAGAAAAGGAAATTAAAGGAGTACTAATTAGAAAAAAGGATGTCAAGCTATCCCTTTTTTCCTGATGATATGAATGTTTACTTAAGGGATGTGAAAAACTCCACCAGAAAATCCTAGGAATGATTAAGAGTTTCAGTAAAGTGGCAGGATACAAAATTAACCTAGAAAAATCAGTAGCTTTTCTTTAAACCAACAACAAGCTACTGAAGAAGGAACACAAGGACACCTTCCCACTCACAATAGCCTCAAAAACAATAAAATACCTAGGAACAAACCTAACCAAAGGCACCACAGATCTCTACAACAAAATTTTAAACCCCTGTAGAAGGAAATTGAAGAAGACATCAGAAGATGGAAACCTCTCCCATACTCATAGATTGGGAAAATTAATATAGTAAAAATGTCCATTCTACTCAAACTCTTGTACAGATTTAATGCAATCCCAATTAAATCCCCAAGAGTTTTTTCACAGACTTGGAAAAAAAGTCCTCAATTTCATTTGGAAAAACAAAGACCTGGAATAAGAAAGCAATCCTGAGCAAAATGAGCAATACAGGGGGGATCTCTATACCAGAATTCAAACTATACTACAGGGCTATAGTCATAAAAACAGCTTGCTACTGGCACAAAAATAGACCTGTTGACCAATGTAACAAAACTGAAGATCCAAACTTGAGGATATACAATTTTAGCCATCTCATATTAGACAAGGGGGGCAAAAGACACAATGGAGAAAAGACAGCATCTTTAGTAGGTGGTGTTGACAAAATTGGATCATCACTTGTAGAAGAATGAAATTACATCCCTACCTCTCACCCTGTACAAAAGTCAACTCCAGATGGATCAAAGACCTGAATGTGCAACCCCAAATTCTGAAGGCGATAGAAGAAAAAGTTGGCATCAGACTACAAGACATAGGCGAAGGAAAAGAATTCCTAAATCATACGGCAGCTGCACAAGAATTAAGGTTGACAAATGACATATGGGACCTCATTAAACTCAATAGCTTCTGTTCATCAAAAGAAACAATCAAGGAAGTGAAGAGAAAACCCACAGAGTGGGAGGAAACCTTTCGTGCAGATACATCTGACAAAACATTGATTTCCAGAATATATAAACTACTCACAAAACCAAGAATAAAGAAAAAAAAAAGTCCCACTCAAAAAGATGGAGCAAAGAGCTGAACAGAGTCTTCACAAGTGAGGAATTAGATATGTCTGAGAAACATCTTAAAAAGCATTTAGCTTCAGGCTGGAGAGATGGCCTAGTAGTTAAGAGCGTCAGCTGCTCTTGCAGAGAACCAGGGTTCGATCCTCAGCACCCACATGGCAGCTTATAACCATCTTTAACTCCAGTTCTAATGGAATCTGACACCCTCTTCTGACCTTCCCCGCATTGCACAACACGGGTGCACAAACCTACATGCAGACAGTACTTTCATACACATAAAAAATAAACAAAATTTTAAAAAGACCAAAAAGTATATTAAAAAACTGTTCTGCATCGCTAATAATTAAGGAAATGCAAATCAAATCCATTTTAAGATATCATCTCACTCCAATAAGACTTGCTAGGGTCAAGAAAACAAATGATACCAAGTGTTGTAGAGGTTGTTGGAAAGGAGAACACTCATCCACTGCTGGTGGGAATGTAAACTAGCACAGCCACTATGGAAAGCAGTGTGGAGAACCCTTGGAATACTCAGAATGAACTTGCCACCTGACCCAGCCATACCACTCCTTGGTATATACCCACGAGACTCATCTTATTGCAGAGATACATGCACAGCCATGTTTATTGCAATTCTCTTCACAATAGCAAAGAGCTGCAACAAACCCAAGTGCCCCTCAACTGATGAGTGGATAGAGAAAATGTGGTGCATCTACACAAGGAGTTCTATGCAGAAGTAAAGAAATATAACATCATGAATTCTGCAGGTAAATGGATGGAGCTAGAAGATATCATGCTGAGTGAAGTCACAGTCCCAGAAAAACAAACGACAAATGGATGCTAGCACCAATTACCTAATCATATGGCAAACTGAGCAAGGTTAATTTGATCTGAAAACAACTGTGCTCTTATATTGTAGAATCCCTTAGAAAAATAAACAAATAAAAATAAAATAAAATAAATAAAATAAAATAAAATAGAATACATGCCACTATTGCACCATAGCCAAAAAAAAAAAAAAATAATGTCTGTGTACATCTCCATCCACATACAGAAAACATGTTTTTCTCCTTTTTCGTCAGTTGATGGACATTGACGCTGGCTCCATTTCTTGGGTTGTATGAATAGTGCAGCAGTCAACAAGGATCCCCACGAATCTCTATGCTAGGACTTGGACCATCTACCTTGGCACTGCATATGATAATTTCCTTTACATATAGATATCTGGTGTCTGCCCTAGTTTACATTTCCACAGCTGTGCATTGGAGTTCCAGTTTCCCTGCATTTAGGCTGGCATCTGTAGTCATTTGTCTACTTGATGATGACCATTCTCACTGAGGTCATCTGGAGTCTTGTTTACATAAATGCAGTGACCACTTCATAAATGTAATTATCACTCAGTTGCCCACTCAAATATCTTTGTGTAACCCAGCTGTCTTCTCCAGTTTTCAGGCAGGTGACCAAAGTTCTGAGTTTAATAGTTTATGTTTGGTATTCTAATAAGCTGGAGTAGCAATATTATCAAAATATGACATGGTAATTGATCTACCGTTGGTTATACTGAAAACACACTACTACCTTGCATTTTCAGTTCTTGCAAACATCTTTCCATGTTACTTTACTTTAACAGCTATAAACGTCCAAAGTGTCAAAACACTGCATTTAATATATATTGTTATGTACACAGCCACTTGCCTCATGTTGCAAGAATTCAAAATTAACCTGTCTTTCATTTTGGTGACTCTAGAAATGCATATTTGAGCAAATATAGTATAAATACATTAGGTTATTTTCAAATTTTGAGATTCATTCACAATAGTAAGTTTTGACATTTAAGAAGGTTTGATATAAAAATTTTCATATGACATTTGGGAGATTTACACACTGAATTTTTTTAAATGTATGAGTGAATGCATTGCATGCATATAAGTGTGTCCATGTTGCAATGCCCAAGGAGGTCAGGAGAGGCCATCAAATTCTCCCCAGAACTGGATTTACAGATGGTTGTTAGCAGCCATGAGGATGCTGGGAATCAAACCCAGGTCCTCTGCAAGGGCAGTCAGTGTGCTTAACCACTGATCCATTTCTCCAGCCCCTAACAATTTCCAAATCATGGTTTCATTGTCTTTTTGATGCTAGACTTTTGCAAGTCCAGCAAACAGCAGGGAAGATTGCCAAGGAGATGGGTGAAAAAATGCTGGGAAGAGAAGCAGAAAGAGGCCATCAAATATGGGTATCTAAGCTTTGCCCCACTTCCAATGCCTCCACCAAGATTCTGGTTCCAAATTTCTCACTTAATGGGAACACTCATAACACACTACATCATCAAGGTAGACTCAAAATGTTTGCAGCCGAGAGTAAATTTCCAGTTACTGCAGTTATACAAGCAGTAAATTAAGTTTAGTGGGAGCGCAAAGCATGGTTCATGGCTGCTAGAAGTGGAAGCAGTAGAAGGCCTCTGAGAAACCTCAAAGGACATGAAATCTGAGCCAGTTGCTACAGAAATTGCTAAGCAAGAGCCACGACAATTACAAGTCTGAAAGACACACATTCTGAGAAATCCTGTGGAAATACTTCAGATTTTAAAACTGGTACATCATATCTCCAGTTAGATATAGGTTATTCTGGCTGCATAGACCATATCAGCACCAAATCATATGATGATTTGGGGTGTGATTTTATTTTGAAAGATTGAAAAAGCACAGAAGAGATATGGAAACATTTGCAGCATGAAGAAGTTTGGGAAGTCTACTCAGAAAACTGTTAGGAGGATTTGCATGCTAAGCCACTAACTGTCTCAGTTCCACTGGAAGACTGAAGCACACACAAAAGAAAGCCATAAGCAGTTCAATTGACTTCTCCTTCTCCTCCCACCTTCACACAGCAACAGCTACTGTGGTGCAGCTCCTTGCTATCTTTATCTTCAAGCACGTTGAAACTCGAGGTCCCTTCATTCAAATACCCATAGAGCCTGGAAGGCAGCCCTCTCCATTCCATTTCCCTTGACTGTATTTCATGACTTAGAGTAAATGCCATTTGTCAGAGAAGAGTGGGAATTAAAAGCAGGTGCAATTTAATGTAGTGACTTTGCCTACTTGATAATGATGCTTATGCAGGTATGGAGATGGCCATGAATTAGAAAATATTGGCTTAAATTAGATTTGTGGTAAAATGGACATATGACTGCTTCTCCAGACCTTGTTTATGATCAGCATAAAGAGCAAAGCTGAATTTGTGCCAAAACAAAACGAAGTTCTGACCTGGCAATGTGCACTCCATTTTGCCCGGAATGGAGAACTCTCAGGACAAAGTATAATGAAAACTGATCGTGTCATATTTGAACCTTTCTAACTTTTTCCCTTTAAAAAGTATTTAATTTTATTTTTAAAATATGTGTACATGTCTGTATCTATGTGGCCATGATGGCCAGAAACAGGCATTGGATCCCTGAGAACTGGAGTCATGGGTGGTTGTGAAATGAAGTCTTTGCAGGGCAGACAGTGCTGTTAACCTCAGAGCCATCTTTCCAGACCCCATTTTAAAAGTTTATTGTTTAGGGGCTGAAGACATGCTTTGGTGGTTAAGAGCACTGACTGCTCATGGGCTGGACAAATGGCACAGAGGTTAAGAGCACTAGTTGCTATTGCAGAGGACCAGGGGGAGGGTTCAATTCGCAGTTCCCACATAGCAGATAATAACTGCCTATAACTCTGGTTCCAAAGGATCAAAAATCTTTTTTGATCTCTGTGGGCATTATACACTTCATGGGTGAACCTACCCGAATGCAGGCAATACACTCATACATAAAATAATTATTATTTTTTCTCTTTATTTTATATATATATATATATATATATATTACAAGATTATCAAATCTAGACCCGTGTCCCCCAGTCTATCACCCCACCCCACCAGAGCTCATGTATTCTACCAGACATGCTTTCCATCTCTCAGTCTTTCTCAAAATTCTCCATGTGGAAGTTGACTGTTTTGAGCAGAAGTTCACTGTTTCAGTCAGTTCTTTGATGCAGTCCTTTCTGTTGTTGTTGTCTTGTTGTTTCAAATAATGCGCATCACTACCCAAGCTGGCTGTTGGAGAGAAGGCTCAAGGGGCCATGCCAGGAGAAATCGAGCTTACAGCTAGGTAATGTGGCACTGGAGGCAGTCCACAGATGAGGGATACGATTTGTCGTTTGTTTTCTGGACTGTGTTTCTTCACTCAGCATGATGCCCTCTAAGCTCACATCCATTTTCCTGCAAAGCTATGATGTATCTTGTTTTTAACTGCTGGAAGAACTCCATTGTGTAGATGGTACCACATTTTTTCTGTCCACTCGTCAGTTGAGGGCATTGTGGGGTGAGTTCCCAGCTCCTTGCTTATTGTGAAGAGAGCTGAAAATACATAATGCCGTGCATGTATCTCTGTGGTGGGGAATGGTTTTGAGGGTACATGCCTAGGAGTGGTATGGCTGTTCGGGTGGCTGAGTTCATTCCAAATTTTTGCAGGGGTTCTCCGACACTATGGCTTTCGCATAATGGTATGTAGTGAGTTTGCATGTCCCACCAAGAAGTGGATTTGTGTCCTCTTTCCCACTACCGTCTCCAGCCCTTGGGTATCATTTGTTTTCTTGGATCGCTAGCGGCGAGTCCGTATTGGAGTAAGAATGAGATCTTAGAGAGTGGATTGTTAATTTGGCAATGTTCGATTAATATGTAATGAATGTTGAACACTTTCTTTGGGTCTTGTGTTTTTTTAATTTTAATTTATTTCTGTATGTGTATGAATGTACTGTCTGCATGCAAGTTTGTGCACCCGTGTCGTGCAATTCCGCGGAGGTCAGAAGAGGGTCTCGGATTCCCCTGGAACTGGAGTTCTCCTGGAATTGGAGTTTCAGACGGTTCTCGGCCGCCATGTGGGTGCTGGGGATCGAACCCGGGTCCTCTGCAAGAGCGGTCGGTGCTCTTAACCGCTAGGCCATCTCTCCAACACTTCTTAAGATGTTTCTCAGCCATCTCTAATTCCTCCCTTGTGAAGTCTCCGTTCAGGTCTTTGCTCCATCTATTGAGTGGGTCATTTGTTTTCTTTCTTCTTTGTTTTTTGAGATGTTTATATATTCTGGAAATCAATGCTTTGTCAGATGTTTCTGCAGTGAAGGGTTCCTCCCACTCTGTGGGATTTCTCTTCACTTCCTTGATTGTTTCTTTTGATGTACAGAAGCTTTTGAGTTTAATGAGGTCCCATTTGTCAGTTGTGGACCTTAATTCTTCCACAGCTGCTGTCTGATTTAGTAAGTCTTTTCCTATGCCTATGTCTTGTAGTTTTCTGTCAACTTTTTCTTCTATGGCCTTAAGAGTTTGCAGTTGCAAATTGAGGTCTCTAATCCACCTGGAGTTGACTTTTGTACAGGTTGAGAGGTAGGGGTGTAATTTCATTCTTCTACACGTGGTGATCCAGTTTTGCCAACACCACTTGCTGAAGACACTGTCTTTGCTCCATTGTGTCTTCTTGGACCCTTTGTCAAATATGAGATTGCTGAAATTTTATGTGCTCAAGGTTGGATCTTCCCTTTTGTTTCATTGGTCAGCAGGTCTGTTTTTGTGCCAGTACCAGGCTGTTTTTATGACTATAGCCCTGTAGTATAGTTTGAAGTCTGGTATAGAGATCCTCCCTGTGTAGCTCTTTTCACTCAGGGTTGTTTTGGCTATTCGAGGTCTTTTGTTTTTCCAAATGAATTTAAGGACTTTTTTTTTTCCAAGCCAGTAAAGAAACTCTTGGCGATTTTAATTGGGATTGTGTTAAATCTATGCAAGAGTTTGGGTAGAATGGACATATTTACAATGGTAATTTTCCCAATCCATGAGCATGGGAAGTTTTTCCATCTTCTGATGTCTTCTTCAATTTCTTTCTTTAAGGGTTTAAAAATTTTGTTGTAGAGAACTTTGGTGTCTTTGGTTAGGTTTGTTCCTAGGTATTTTATTGTTTTTGAGGCTATTGTGAGAGGGAAGGTCTCCTTGAATTCCTTCTCCAGTTGTTTGTTGGTGTAAAGAAAGGCCACTGACTTTTTAGGTTAATTTTGTATCCTTCCACTTTCCTGAAACCGTTAATCATTTCTAGGAGGTTTCTGGTGGAGCTTTTAGCATCCCTTAAGTAAAAAATCATATCATCAGCAAATAGGGACAGCTTTACTTCATCTTTTCCAATTAGTACTCCTTTAATTTCCTTTTCTTACCTTATTGCTCTAGCAAGTGTTTCAAGCACTATATTGAAAAGGAGTGGTGACAGGGGTCAGCCTTGTTGAGATCCTATCTTTAAAGGGAATGCTTCTGTCATTTTCCCATTTAGGATGATATTGGTTGTGGGTTTCCTGTATATGGCTTTGATTATATTGAGGAATGATCTCTCCAATCCAATTCCCTCTAGGATTTTAAGCATGAAGGGATGATGGACTTTGTCAAAGGCATTTTCCACGTTAATTGAGATGATGATGTGGGTTATGTCTTTCATTACATTTATATGTTTGATGATGTTTATTGATTTTCATATGTTGAACCATCCCTGCATCTCTGGTATGAATCCAACTTGATCATGATGGATGATCTTGATGTGAATCTGTACACGATGTGCCAGTATCCTATTTAGAATTTTGGCATCTGTGTTCATTAGGGAGATGGGTCTATAGTTCTCCTTTTTGGTTGTATCTTTGCCTGGTTTTGATAATAGAGTGATTCTGGCTTCATAGAAGGAATTTGGGAGAATTCCCTCTGTTTCTATCCTTCTAAACAATTTCAGTAATAATGGTTGTAGGTCTTTTTGAAATGTTTTATCAAATTCTGCCTTGAAACCATCTGGGCCTGGGCTGTTATTAGTTGAGAGGTTTCTTATTACATCTTCAATTTCTTCATATATTATGGGTCTGTCTAAGCTGTGGATCTCTTCTTGATTGAGCTTTGTTGATTCCCAGTATTTCAGATATTTGGCCATTTCTTCTAGGTTTTCAAAGTTGGTAGAGTATAGGTTTTTGAAGTATTCCCCTATGATTTTTCTGGATCTTTTCCTTGTCTCTTGTGATATTTCACTTTTCATCACAGATTGTATTTATTTGGACTTGTTCCTTCTTTCTTTTGGTTAACTGGGCTAGAGGTCTGTCTATCTTGTTTATTCATTCAAAGAACCAACATTCGGATTCATCAATTATTTGTATTCTTTTCTTTTGTTGTTGTTTCTATTTCATTGATTTCTGCTCTGATTTTTTTATTTCTTCCTGTCTGTTGGGTTTAGGGCTCATCTGTTTTTGCCTCTTAAATGCTTTTAGCTGCTTTGTTAGATCGTTCACTTGTGCTTTTTCGTTTTCTAATGTAGGCACCCAAGGCTATAAACTTCCCTCTTAGTACTGCTTTTAAGGTATCCAATAGGTCTTGTTGTGTTGTATTGTCATTGTCATTCAGTTCCAGGAATGCTTTTATTTCTTTCTTTACCTCTTCCTTGACCCATTCATTATTCAAGAGCATGTTGTTTAGTCTCCATATGCTCTTGTAGCCTGTATGGCTTATCCTGGTGTAGATGTTGAGCTTTATTGCACTGTGGTCTGATAGAATGCATGAAATTATTTCAATGTTTTTGTATTTGTGGAGGTTTCTTCTGTGTCCCAGTATGTGGTCTATTTTGGAGAATGTTCCCTGGGGTGCTGAGTACAAAATGTATTCTCTGGTATTAGAGTGCAATATTCAGTAGAGGTCTATGAGGTCCATTTGGTGTATCATATTGTTCAGTTCAGATGTCTCTCTGTTTATTCTTTGTCATGTTGAACTGTCCAAAAGGCTCAGTGGGCTATTGAAGTCCCCTACTATGAGTGTACTGGGGTTAGTGTGTGACGTGTGGTCCTGGAGAATTGTCTTTATAAGGTTTGGTGCATATATATTCATAATTGTGAAATATTCTTGGTGAATTGTTCCTTTGATAAAATGTAATGGTCTTCTTTGTGTCTTCTGATTTTTTTTTTACTTTGAAGTCTATTTTGTCTCATATTAAAATAGCAATACCTGCTTTCTTTTTTGTACCATTTGTTTGAGATATTTTTTCCATCCTTTCACTTTAAGGTGGTGCCTGTCTTTGAAGGTAAGATGTGCTTCTTGTAGACAGCATATAGATGGGCTCTGTTCCTAATCCAATCTCCCAGTCTATATCTTTTGATTGGGAAATTTAGTCCATTAATATTTAAGGTGATTACTTTTAGGTTTGTGTTGCTTCATTTTACCTCATTATCCATTTGCGGTTTTGGTTTAGGTTTCTACTTCTGCAGTTATGCTTTAATTGATTTCTCTTTCTAGGTGCCTGGGGACAGTTGATCTTTCTTCCATCCTTTGAATTGCTTCAAGTATTCTCTGAAGGGATGGTTTTCTGGACATGTATTCTTTCATCTTTTTTATGTCATGGAAGGTTTTCATCTCTCCTTCAACTATAATTGACATTTTTGCTGGGTATAATAACCTGGGTTGGCATCTATTGTCCATTAACACAGGGAGTGATTTGCTCCACGGTCTTCTTGCTTTCATAGTTTGCACTGAGAAGTCAGTTGTAATTCTGATAGGTTTCCCCTTATAGGTCACTTGTTGTTTTTCTCTTGTGGCTTAAGGATTTTGTTTTTGTTTTTGGTGTCTAGCATTTTAACTATGATGTTAATGGAGAGTTTCTTTTCTGATTTGGTCTGTTTGGAGTTCTATGTGCTTCTTGTATTTGTATTGGTTTGTCTTTTTTTAGTTTGGGGAAATTTTCATCTATTATTCTGTTGAAGATCTGATCAATACCATTCTCTTAGGATTCTTCTCCTTCCTCTATTCCTATGATGCAGAGGTTTGATCTTTTCATAGTGTCCCACAGTTTCTGGTTGTTGCACTTCTGTGTATTTTTAAATTTTTCATAATCTTCACTTGAGTTTTTTAGTTGTTCTGTGTTATCTTCCTGGTCTGATATTCTTTGTTCTGCTTCCTACATTCTGGTTCTGAGGCTTTTTCCACACCTTTCCTCTTGATTGGATGAGTGTTTGATTTCCTTTTTCATTTCCTCTTCTGATTTCTTTAGTATTTTTACTTCCTTTTGGAGCTTCTCAATCTCTTCCTGTAGCTCTTTGCTTCACTGGTTGGTTTCCTTATCTTTTTCAGCATGGGATTGTTTTAGTGTTTCCACTTCCTTCTGGAGTTTTTCATTCTCTCTCTCTAGGTCCTTCTTGAGTTCTTCATTCTCTTTTCTTAATTCTTTGATTTGCTCTTAATAATCTTTTACTTCTTTAAGTATGTTCACAATTGTGCTTCTGATATATGCGTCCTGGTCCATCCCCAGTGGTATCCCTGTAGGAATCTTCCACAGGCTTGTTAGAGCTTGGTGTGGGATTATCCATCAACTGTCCCATGTTGTCTCTTCTTTGTGTTCCTGGCATACGGTCTTCTCCTTGCCTGTATTCCAATGTGAGTCCCAAATGCCTCTTCACTGTGTTGAAGGGTTGCTTTGCTTGCCTCCTTCAGATGCCTTCATAATCCCAGTTACCAGGCATGGGGGGGGGGCTCAAGACTCACAGAAATCCACCTTTTATACCAGCTGGGAGGATAACTCGACCCCCCCCCCCACAGCCACAAAAGCCAATTAAGCCAAAGACAACTAGATTAACTATATTAAATCAAACAACAATCCGCCTTTCTGAAGCACCCAGCTCCTACTTACATACCTCACCTTTTATAGCACCTGGGAGGATAACTCCGCCTCCACAGCCACAAAAGCCAATCAACCAAAGACAACTAGATTAACCAGATTAAATCAAACAACCATCTGCCTTGCTGAAGCACCCAGCTCCTACCT
>VZQC01004033.1:179717-201836 GCA_009823505.1 Rhizomys pruinosus
GCGTGTGTGTGTGTGTGTGTGTGTATATATATATATATATATATATATATATGCAGGTAAATAACACATACATAAAATAAAAAGACAATAAGTAAAATATATTTAATTTTATTTTTATTTTCTTTTATGTGTTATGAGATTTTGTTTATGAGTGTTGTGTCTGCATGTATGTACATGGACCTTACAATGGTGGTGCAATGCCTGCAGTGGCCAGAAGAGGGCTTCAGATCTTGGGGAACTGGAATCACATACAGTTATTAGCTACCATGTGGGTGTCAGAAACTGAAACCAGGTGTCTGGAAGAAATCAGATTCCCTTAACTCCCGAACTATCTCTCCAGCTCCCAAAACCCCATTTTAAAAGAAATCATTGTTGCCGAGTGTGGTGGTGCATGCCTTTAATACCCACTCAAGAGGCAGAGGCAGGGGGATTTCTGTGAGTTCAAGGCCACCCTGGTCTACAAAGAGTTCCAGGCCAGCAGAGGCTATAGGGGGACCTGTGTAAAAAAAAAAAAAAATCATAGTTTTTCTTTAGTTAGAATGCTTTGGCATGCACATTAGTCAATGGAGGTAGAAAATTGTCCTTAGAAGAACAAGAAAATTCTATTTCATGTCATGGATTTCAGGTAAAAACTACTCACAGAGACATGATCAAGTTGAATCCACAAGAATCCTTAAAGCATCACAGGTTTTCAGACACAAGTTACCCTTTTAGTGTTTGGATTAGTTACTTTTCTGTTGCTGTGATAAGATCCCATGTCTAAGACAAATTATAAAGGGAAGAGTTTAGGTGAGCTGGCAACTATAAGGGGAGGAGTCATAATGGCAGGGAAGGCATGGCAGAAGGAAGTGGGCTTAGAAGAAAGCTAAGCTATCCCATCTTCATAAAAGCACAGGCCACAGAGAGCAATCACTGGAAATTCAGCAAGGCTTAAGAACTCTCCCAAACCGTCTCCAGAGATGGGCTTCTTCCGGCATGGCCAAACATACTAAGATCTCCCAAAACAGCGCTACCAACTGGGGACAAAATGTCCAAATACATGGATCCTATGGCGAGCATTCTCATCAAAATCATCACAGTGTTTATAGGTGAAAGAAAAGGTTCTGGGGGCTGGAGAGATGACCTAGTGGTTAAGAGCGCCAACTGCTCTTGAAGAGGACCCAGGTTTGATCCCTAGCACCCACATGGTGGCTGAGAACCATCATTAATTCCAGTTACAGGTGAATGCGCATCCTCTTCTGACCTCTGCGGCATTGCATGACACAGGTGCACAAACCTTCATTCAAACAGTGAATTCATACATGCAAAATAAATAAAAAAATTTAAAAAAGAAAGAAAAAGGTTCTGTGTTAACATCTCTGAATCTTAATCTGCAAATTTCTTTTTGTTTCCCTCAAAGATCATCTTTCTAATAATAGAACATTCAGTTGAAATAGTTGTTATTGCTGTGCGTCTATTGGATGTTAAAGTAATTCATCTGCAAGAGCACTCAGAAATATGTGGAGCAAAACTGCTTTTGCAAACAGCACAGAATTCATCTTTACCTTAATGTCATAAAATTGGCTATTGCAAGATAATTGTACCTATGTCAAGAAAATCGCAGACAAAAGAACAAAGCCTAATTGTTGTTTACAATTTTTCCATAAAAATACTATGTGCACCCACATGTGTGGCTTAAGCCGGGTTCACAGGTAAGAAATGGAGAAGTGTCTCAGTCAGTAAGCATAAGTCTTACAAGTAGGAAGACCTGAGTTCAGATTCCTAGTGCCCTTATGAAAAACCAGATGTGGTGATACACACATTTATCCGGGGAGATAAAGGTAGACACAGGAGGTTCACAGAGGTCACTGGAGTGCAAGCAAACTAGGACAAGATGCAGGAGAATGAGAGATAGAGTCTCAAACAAAAACTGGAGGAGCTATCCTCTGGCCTCCATGCAAACATGCACGCATGTACATTCACCCTGCAGACATCTGCATATGTGCACCCTGTGCACATGTGTGCTCACATACATGAACACACACACAAACAAGCACATATGTACACATGCACACATATAAAAGAAGAGTCTTGAAATGATACACTCAAAGAAACCAAAGTCAGCATCATGTACAGACAGCTGCATCTGAGTGATGCTTTTACTCACAGCATTCCACAAGTAGAATCAGCCAAACTCACACTACCCCAGCTGTGGAAGCAACCAAGATGTCAAGAGAAGAGGAATGGATGAAGAAAATAAGGCATATGTATATGCTCAAGTGAGTTTTATTTAGCCATAAAAAAGAGGACAATTCCACCATTTGCAGGAGAGCAGACAGAACGGTAGATCCTCATGTTAAATGAAATAATCTAGATTTAGAAAGATGCCTGTTTTTTTTACATAAATTTATTTTTATTTTTTTTAACAAATCTAGACCTGTGTTCCCGCCCATTCCCCCACCCCGCCAGAGCTCATGCATTCTGCAAAACATGCCCTTCATCTCTTTCTCAGTCTTTCTCAATATTCTCCATGAGGAAGTTGACTGTTTTGAGCAGTTCACTGTTTCAGTCAGTTCTTTGATGCAGTCCTTTCTGTTGTTGTTGTTGTTGTTGTTGTTATTATTTCTCTCACAGGAAAGCAATCTCACTTTTTTTAATTTATTTTTTTATTTTTAAGGGATTCTACAATATAATGACACAGTTGTTTGCAGATAACATTGATGTTACTCAGTACGTCACACAATTAGGTAATTGGTGCATTTTGCAAGTATCTATGTCCAAATTTTGAACAACCCAAGGTTCCCATAGTCCAGTTGGAGAAGCTTGTATGCACAGGCATGTTGATCATCAGGAGTCCAGACTATATACCTATTGTCTCATGATTCACCCCTATCCTCCACACCTTACAAATTAACCCAACGCCTCCTCCTCTCCTGCAGTTTGTTCCCTGGGCTGTGGGGAAAGGGGCACAAGTAAGTGAGAAGAAAAACAGTCTAATTTCTCTGAAGATGTCATTTTGGACTCCAGTCCCGTATCAGGTTGTTTCCCTTCAGAGTTTGACAGTTTATCCGTGATGAAACCCTTTTTAGTCATATTAACAAATCTCAAGCTATTGGATGTACATGCATTTAAGCCGTGCCGCGATGCAACTTATTAAGATGTCCCAGCTAAGCTGTGGACTAGACACAGATGTTTGGGTGGTATTCTAATCCGCAAACTGTGTTTCCTCTATAAAGGGTGACAAGTTCTTATATGGGGGTTATCATATCCCCGCCTAATCACTAAGAGGACAGAAGCGGTGTGGCAGCCCATGCATGAGTTAGGCCTCCAAGGAAGAGGAGCTAATAGGCCCAAATTAGATTTGGGATATGTGTATATAGACACTTGGCTGGCACTGTTGCACGGTATCTCCAGCTGTTGAGGTGTAGCTTGTTCTGACGGAGGAGTCTTGCTTGTCTCAGTGAGACAAATATTTTGCTGTATTGCTTTAAGTGGCCTTTGGTAACGCTCACTAGCATTTCAGAGGCCAGTTGTACACCAGCAAGTGACAAATCTCACAGCATTGTTTCCTTGCTCACACAAACCAGGGTCCTTCGAAACAGGGACTTACTGCTTCTCCTTGCATATATCCCACTTATAGGCAAAAGGCTTTTATAATTGGGGGGGGGTGTGAATCCCCTAAACATCTCCTAGGCAGATAATTCACTGCTTGAATGTCAGAGCTTCCTGTAGTAGTATATTTTGCTTACTTACACAAAGCTTATAAAGACTTTACTAGTGAATTTGGCTCGTCTATAGATAAGAGAAAATATCCCGTTCACCACCGTTCCTATGCCTATCAATCAATTAATACGTTGTGCCTGTTTTACCACTGTAACAATTGGCTCGAGTTTACAGTTCGGCGTGTTTCCTTTGCCACTCCCTAGGTTTTTCTTTTCCTCACAGGGGCGCGGTCGGGAAGTTTTTCAGCCTCCTTGAAGGTAAACATTCATTGGGAGGGCCCATTAGATAACAGTCAACCCCAATATATTCAGAGAGATGCTCATGTCTGTGACTCAGTCAGGCGTGAGGTCCCCCTGCATTCGTAATGTTTCAGATGGGTTAGCCTCTCTGTTGGTATTTCCCAGTTCATCCTGCAAAGCCATAAGTGGTATGTTTTCAGGCATTTAGAATTGGTGATTTTTTTTTACCTGTGGGAACACAAAATTCTCCTCCCATTGTTATTTTCAAGATCAAAAAAAATTGAAAATTTTTCAATAGGAATTGGAACACAGAGTTTTCCATTTTTATCCCAGAAAGGATTAATACCACCTCCCGCCACCTCCCACCTCCCGACCCTCCTGTTTTTTTAGGTTTTTATGTTTTGACCTATAGATTGCTTAAGTTGTATTACACATCCCATAAACAGGAACGCAAGGCATAAGCTTTCATTAAATTTACCAAAACTTAATTTCTCATTTTAACTGGGTATGCTACTTATTTTGGGAAGGAAATTTAAGCTGACTGTTATAAAAGTTAATCGCTTATAAAACTGGAAAAACTGCTTTCTTTAATTGACTAATATACATAGGAATGGTAAAAAGGATTATTGTCTATTCAGAAACACATATAAAAGTAGCTGAAAAGTCTCTTTAAGTAGTTCATAGAATTAATACAAGAGAGCACTAATAGCAGCAATGGATCATTCTGCCAAAGAGTGCTAGCCCAGGGGACCCAAACCCCCCCCCCAAAAGTTAAGGCATATTGCATGTAAACTGGGATATCTGCAAAAAAAGAGGTGGTAAGGTCCAGCCCTTGCTGTCAATGACCTGATGTAACCATGGGGGGGTTGTATCGAGATCGCACTTACAAGTATACTGTTGGTCTCTGGAATACCAGAGAGTGGTTACCGAAAGGCCACTGAACCAATAAGCAAAATGGTTGTTCTCCTTGAGTCAATCAAAACTCCTCCACCAACATCAACTACAAACAACCCAATTGCTTGGAGATTCTGTGCAGCAGTGGCAGCCTAATGTCTGTATATCCCGACTTTATTTGATTATTAGCTATCTCCTTGGAAGAATAAATAGTGGGGATGTCGCCAGCAAGGCTTATACCTCTAGTGGATTAGGAGATGGTATCATGCCACAGTAAGCCTTGTCCCATCTCTCTAGGGACAAAAAAATAATGCCCAGGATTCACCCAGACCCATCCCGAAAATCTGTGTCTGTACCAAAGTACCCTACCATAGTAACTAGCAAATGTTTAAATAACTATATACGCTAATCCATTTAATGCTTCAATAGTAGGATTGAAAGCCTGCCCCTGGGCAATTGGTCAGCCCAGAAAGGAAACAGCCAGAACGAATTAGAATCCAAAACGACATAGCCAGACAAAGTAGACGGTGGTGCTGCTTGTCCCCCTCGGACCCCCCATCTCTAACCCTAAGAACTATCTGTGGAAGAGGTGGAGTGGTAGAATGTGGGGGTTGTGATTGGGGTGAACAGTAAAAACTACAACAATATAGTCTGGACACTGATTTGTGATTACAACACTTATTGAACATTCAAGCCCCTCAGCTGGATGGGAGGGAGCCTTGGGCGGTATGGGCTGGGGCACAACTGCTTGCAATTGGTTTTATATGAAGGATTCTTGTTCAAAAAAAAAAGGTGGCTTAGGATACTTACATTTGAACTAACTGGGAGTATAAAATGCTAGCTGTTTTATTATAGTTTGTCTTGGGTTGGTCTCTATATTTATCTGAAATACACAACTCGCTCGACAGTGTAACCTTTCTTTTACTTTATAGGACAATTGAAGGCATTAAGCGTCAATTTTTACTTCCCCCATTAAAGTAGAATCTTAGTCCAGTCATATACATTACAAGCACACCGTGTATTCTTGGGTAAAAATTTATTTAGCAGGTACTCAACTCTGCCCAAGCTTTATCCACCAAGTATAGGATATTTTAAGGCTTAGTGAATTGTTTAGATTAGTTAAGTTTAGGTGTAGGTTTTGGTGGAAATGGTAATACAACTGAACTAATTGGGAATATAAAATGTTAATTGGTTTTATTTATAATTTGTATTGGGTTAAGGTATACAAAGGGCCTGTATATTTTTTTCTGAATAACACAACATCACATTATAACTCTTTCTTTTACTTGTAGGACAATTTAAAGCAATCTCACTTTTTTTATGAAAGGAGGCTACTTTGGAAAAGGAAAAGGACCACCAAGGGTAACATTGGGAAAGAAGAGTAATGAGAGGTGAAATAACATCAAATTGAACTGTGCATGTCTGAAAATGTCAGGAGACACACTGTTTTGTACAATTACCAAATGCTAATTGTTAAAAATATTTCTTTATTTTGTGTGTATGTTTTGATTACATGTATGTAATTGCACCACATACATGTAATACCCACAGGAGCTGGATGAGTGCATAAGATCTCCTTCAACTGAAATTAGTGATAGTGGTTAGTCATCACGTGTATGCTGGGGACCAAACCTGGGTCTTCTGCAAGAGCAGCCAGTGTTTTCTGATGCTAACTCATCTCTCCAGCCACCCTTTTAAAGATTAGGTTTTTTTTTTTAATTTTGTGTATGTTTGTGAGTATATAGGAAGGGTTCTGTGCATGCAGATCTCCACAGCAACCACAAGGGGATGCTATATCCCCTGGAGCTGGAGTTAAAGGTGGTTGGGAGCTGTCAGACTGGAAGCTGGGAACTGAACTTGATTGGATCCTCTGTAAAACTATTGTACCCTGTTAACTGAGGATCCACCTCCTCAGCCTTGATGGTGACATTTTTTTAAATCTATGAAAACACACTTGAACATATCTCACTGTGACTGGAAATATATATAAAAGAGAAATTCTCAATGTAGTAAAAAGTTTTATGAAAAACTGAGCTAAAATTACACTTAATCATGAAATACCACATTTCAAATCAAAGACTATGAATTGAATTAAGGTGTGGCCTGTAATCATTTCTAATCAACACTGTGTTGGAATTATTATTATGTTAAAAAGAAATAAAAGTCATAGAATTAAAAATGATGAAGTCTAGCAGTCTATATTTGAAGTTAACATTTTCATGAAAAACCCTAACAAATTTATCAAACAAACATTAAAACACTTAATTTATGGTGGTGCACGCCTTTAATCCTAGCACTTTGGAGGCAGAGGAAGGTGGGTCTTTGTGAGTTCAAGGCCAGCCTGGTCTACATTGTGAGTTCCAGGACAGCTAGAGCTACAGGGAGACCCTGTATATATAAATGAGATACAAAACAAATCTTTTCTTTTGAGCAAAAGTAATTCAGTCAGCATCAAAAAACATATGTAAAGTTCATGAATTTTTGCCAAGACTTAACCTTAAATATGACCAAACATGTTTGAAGACACCATACATAATTTTTATGAGAGAAAAAATAATAGGAATATTACAAATTGTGGATCCTGCCTCTCAATATTTTAAGGTGTTACTTTCCTTTAAAATATCTTATAAATTCAATGTTATCAAAATATGAGATAATTATTACAGGACTATAACTGTTGTAAAATTTAAGTCAAAGTGCAAATTAGCATCAAGAAGTCTTGACAATAAGATCAATAAATCTTTTTGTACAAAAATCTTTTGAGAAGCTGAGAAGTCCTTAGTGTTCACTCAAGTGAGAATTCTGAAGTTGATTATGATTTTTGATTCTGGGTTTTCAGAGTTGGAGATGGTATACGGTGTCACCAAAGTCAAGTCACTACTTAGAAGTGGGGAGAGAATAGATCCTTAAAGTACAGAAATGTATTAGGAAGGAAAGGATAATATTCATGAATAAATACTGTAACCCAGCCTCCAAATTCAAAGATATAGAGAGAAGAGACAATGAAAGACATTGATTCAAAATTGGCCCCAGCAACAGGAAGGAAAATCAGCACAGTGTAAGTAACAGGAAACAGCCGTCCAGCAATGATATCAAATATTACAGTAGATGAGGTGAGACCCAAGAGCTGGAGATTGGATTTAAGAATATGAAGGTCAGTGAGACCTTGAACAGATAATCATAATTAGATTGGTAATGGAGGAACTTATGCCTTATGTATCTAGCAGTGCTCAGAAACCAGTGGTTTGGCAGTAACGTGCAGGAGTTGGAAACAGGCCATGAACCTCCCAACATGAGAGTTTGACACAGATGTTTTCATAAATCCTTAAAAGACTCAATTTCTATTCTTCCCTTCCCATTGTCCGGTTTTCCAGCTAGTGCCTAACTGAAGTTGCTATATTCTATTCTATTCTATTCTATTCTATTCTATTCTATTCTATTCTATTCTATTCTATTCTATTCCATTTCTTCAAAACCCTCACACAAGGAAGATGTGAATTAAGAATAGTGGGCTTTGACCATCAACACATATATTTTTCTTCTTTTTTTTTTCTTTTTACTCCAGACTATTTATAAATGTAAATGTATTTGTGAAAAAATCCTGCTGTCAATGGTTCTAAAAGTTGGACCTTGGCATCATAGACAGTGGGGTGTCAGTTTGGGCTGAGTCTGTTGTGAGTTGTAAGGTTAAAGGCTGATCTGCACTGTCTCTGTTGTCACAACTAAAATGATGGCTGACTGGAATATATGGATTCTTGTTGCTTATCTAGCTCAATCTACCATTCCATAGAAACAAATTTAAGCACTATGGGCCAGCCTGGAAGGGATAAGAGATCTTTCCTTCTGACAGTAAAATAACTTAAGGGCCGGAGAAATGGCACCAACTGCTCTTGCAGAGGACCTGGATTCCATACCCAGCACCCACATGGCTGCTGAGAACCATCTTTAACCTCAGTTCCAGGGGAATATGACACCCTCTTCTGACCTCCGCAGCATTGCATGACATGGGTGCACAGACCTACATGCAGACAGTACATTCATACACATACAAAAATAAATAAAATTTTAAAAAATCATTTAAGAGATATCCCTTTCTCTATCTGTTTACAAAAAGACTAAAATATTTAATGGGCTTTAAAAATGGAATCAATAATTGTAAACACTGGTGCCAAGAATTAGAAAAAAGAGTGCACAGATCTTCGATCAGGGAATTCCTAGGACCACCTGAAGCACAGGTAGGATCTAGGAGCTTCAGCCAGTGGGATTGTTGGATAATCCTATCTGCCCATTGGATAATTCTCTCATTGGTATGATTCAATCATCTTGTGTGGCTGATATAAAAGGTGGGACTGTTGACACTGTGAGACTTGAGTGCACAGAGCTTAGATAAGGGATTTCCCAGGACCACCTGAAGCACAGAGTACATGGGCGCAGGCTAAACAGGCATTCCCCCACGCCCCCACCCCAACCAACTGAAATTGCTGAGGGAGTGTCCAAGTGGATTCTTTGGAGAACCTTCAGAACAGAAAGGGAAGAGTGAGTTAGACTTCAGTAGAAAGACTAAAACTTAGACAAGTCAACACTCCATAAGCAAGGAGAAAAACAGATCAAACAAACAAATGATGAAAGCATCTGAAGGAGGCAAGCAAAGCAAGCCTTCAACACAGTGAAGAGGCATTTGGGATTCACATTGGAATACAGGCAAAGAGAAGTCCACATGTCAGGGACACAACGAAGGGACAACATGGGAAAGGTGCAGGATAATTCTACACCAAGTTCTACCAATCCTGTGGGAGATTACTACAGTGAGATCCTCCTGGGTATAGCCCAGGACACAGACCTTAGAGGAAAAAAAATTGCAAACAATTTCAAAGAAATCAAAGAATATAAACAACAAGTCAGAGAACCAAGGAGAGAGAATAAAAACTCAAGAAGGACCTAGAGAGAGAGAAAATGATAAATTCTAGAAGGAAGTGGAAACACTGAAAAGTTCCCATGTTGAAAAATTAAAGGAAACCAACAAGCGAAGCAAAGAGCTACAAGGAAGAGATTGAGAAGCTCCGAAAGGAACTGGAAATACTAAAGAAATCACAAGATGAAATGAAAAAGTAAATCAAACACTCATCCAATCAAGAGGAAAGGAATGGAAAAAGCCTCAGAAGTAGAATGGAAGAAGCAGAACAAAAAATATCAGACCTGGAATATAACAAAGAACAACTGAAAACCTCAAGTAAAGATTATGAAGAATTAAAAAATACACAAAAGTGGAACAACCAGGAATTGTGGGACACTATTGAAAGATGAAACCTCCACATCATAGGGATAGAAAAAGGAGAAGAATCCCAAGAGTATGGTATTCATCAGATCTTCAACAGAATAATAGATGAAAATTTCCCCAATCTCATAAAAGACAAACCAATACAAATATAAGAAGCACATAGAACTCCAAACAGACAAGATCAGAAAAGAAACTCTCCATGCCATATCATAGTTAAAATGCTAGGTACCCAAAACAAAGACAAAATCCTGAAAGCCACAAGAGAGAAACAAGTTACATATAAAAGGAAACCTATCAGAATTACAATTGACTTCTCAGTGCAAACTATGAAAGCAAGAAGAAAGTGGAGCAAAGCATTCCCAGTGTTAAAGGACTATAGATGCCAACCCAGGTTGTGATACCCAGCAAAAATGTTGATTATAGTTGAAGGAGAGAGAAAAATCTTCCAAGACATAAACAAGATGAAAGAATACATGTCCGGAAAACCAACCGTTCAGAGAATACTTGAAGCAATTCAAAGGACAGAAGAAAGAAGCAACTATCCGCAGCCACCTAGAAAGAAAAAAAAAATAATAAAAGCATAACTGCAGAAGTAGAAACCTAGACCAAAAATGCAAATGGACAATAAGGTGAAAGGAAACAACACACATCTTTCAGTTATGACCTTAAATATTTATGGACTAAACCCCCAATCAAAAGACATAGACTGGGAGATTGGATTAGGAAACAGAACCCATCTATATGCTGTCTACAAGAAACGCATCTTAACTTCAAGGATAGGCACCACCTTAAAGTGAAAGGATAGAAAAAAATATGGCAAGCAAATGGTACCAAAAAGAAAGCAGGTGTTGCTATTTTAATACCAGACAAAATAGACTTCAAAGTAAAAGAAATCCAAAGAGACAAAGAAGGCCATTACATTTTTATCAAAGGAACAACTGACCATGAAGATTTCACAAACATGAATACATATGCCCCAAACTCTGGTGCACCAAACTTTATAAAGACAATTCTCCAGGACTTCAAGAGATAGACTAACCACAGTACACTCATAGTAGGGGACTTCAGTACCCCACTGAGCCCTTTGGACAGGTCAACAGGACAAAGAATAAACAGAGAGTCATCTGAACTGAACGATATGCTACACCAAATGGACCTCATAGACCTCTACCGAATATTCCACCCTAATACCAGAGAATACACTTTTACTCAGCACCCCATGGAACATTATCCAAAATCGACCACATACTGGGACAGAGAAGAAACTTCCACAAATACAAAAAGATTGATATTCATACATTCCATCAGATCACAACGTGATAATTATTATCAATACCAGGATAAGCCCTACTGCCTACAAGAACACATAAAGACTAAAAAACAAACTCTTGAATAATGAATGGTTCAAGGCAGAGATAAAGAAAGAAATAAAAGCATTCCTGGACATGAATGACAATGATAATACAACATAATAAAGCCTATGGAATAATTTAAAAACAGTCCTAAGAGGTAGGTTTATAGCCCTGGGTGCCTACATTGGAAAAACACAAGTGAACGATCTAACACTGCAGCTAAAAACATTTGAAAGACAACGACAAATGAAGCATAAACGCAACAGAGAGGAAGAAATAACAAAAATCAGAGCAGAAATCAATGAAATGGAAACAAAGAAAACAATACAAAAAAAAAATCAATGAATCCAAAAGTTGGTTCTTTGGGTGAATAAACAATATAGACAGACCTCTAGTCCAGTTAAACAAAAGAAATAAGGAACAAATCCAAATCAATAAAATCCATGATTAAAGGGGAAATATCACAACTGACAATGAAAAGATCCAGACAATCATACAGGACTATGACAAAAACCTGTACTCTACTAAGTTTGAGAACCTAGGAGAAGTGGATGAATATCTGAAATCCTGGGAATCACCAAAGCTCAACCAAGAAGAGATAGACAGCTTAAACATACCCAGAATATATGAAGAAATTGAAGATGTAATAAGAAATCTCCCAACTAAAAAAAGCCCAGTCCCAGATGTTTTCACAGCAGAATTCTATAAAGCATTTCAAAAAGACTTACAACTATTATTACTCAAATTGTTTAGAACGATACAAACAGAGGGAATTCTCCCAAATTCCTTCTATGAAGCCAACACCACTCTAATACCAAACCCAGGCAGAGATACAAACAAAAAGGAGAAATATAAACCCATCTCATTAATGAGCACAGATGCAAAAATTCTCAATAAAATATGTGCAAACCTCATACAGACCCACATCAAGAACATCATCCATTATGAACAAGTTGGACTTATACCAGAGATGCGGAGATGGTTCAACATACGAAAATCATTAAATATCATAAAATATGTAAATGGACTGAAAGACAAAAACCACATGATAATCTCAATTGACACAAAAAAGCCTTTGACAAAATCTAGCATCCTTTCATGCTGAAAGTCCTAGAGGGAATTGGATTGGAGGGATCATTCCTCAATGTAATCAAAGCCTTATACAGGAAACCCACAATCAATATCATCCTAAATGGGAAAATGACGGAAGCATTCCCTTTAAAGATAGGAACTAGGCAAGCCTGCCCCCTGCCAACAATCCTCTTCATTATAGGCCTTGAAACACTTGTTAGGGCAATAAGGCAAGAAAAGGAAAATAAAGGAGTACTAATTGGAAAAGTGGACGTCAAGCTATGCCTTTTTGCTGATGATATGATTGTTTACTTAAGGGATGCTAAAAACTCCACCAGAAAACTCCTAGAAATGATTAAGAACTTCAGAAAAGTGGTAGAATACAAAATTAACCTAGAAAATTCAGTAGCCTTACTTTATACCAACCACAAGCAACTGAAGAAGGAATTCAAGGAGATTTTCCCAATAACAATAGCCTCAAATATGATAAGATTCCTAGGAACAAACCTAACCAAAGACACCAAAGACCTCTACAACAAAAATTTTAAATCCCTGAAAAGAAAATTGAAGAAGACATCAGAAGATGGAAAACTCTCCCATGTTCATGGATTGGGAAAATTAATATAGTAAAGATGTCCATTCTACCCAAACTTTTGTATGGATTTATGCAATCCCAAATAAAATCCCCAAAATTTTTTTCACAGGCTTGGGAAAAAAGTCCTTAATTTCATTTGGAAAAACAAAAGACCCCGAATAGCCAAAGCAACCCTGAGTTAAAAGAGCAACACAGGGGGCATCTCTATACCAGACTTCAAACTATACTACAGTGCTATAGTCATAAATACAGCCTGGTACTGGCACAAAAACAGACCTGTTGACTAATGGAACAAAACTGAAGATCCAAACTTGAACACATACAATTTCAGCCACCTCATAGTTGACAAGAGGGCCAAGAAGACACAATGGAGGAAAGACAGCATCCTCAGCAAATGGTGTTGGCAAAACTGGATCACCACTTGTAGAAGAATGAAATTATATCCCTGCCTCTCACCCTGTACAAAATTCAACTCCAGATGGAACAAAGACCTCAATGTGAAACCCAAAACTCTGAAGGGGAAAGAAGAAAAAGTTGGCAGCGGCCTACAAGATACAGGCATAGGAAAAGACTTCCTAAATCAACAGCAGCTGTGCAAGAATTAAGGTCGATAATTGACAAATGGGACCTCATTAAACTCAAAAGCTTCTCTCCAGCAAAAGAAACAATCAAGGAAGTGAAGAGAAAACCCACAGAGAGGAAACCTTCACTGCAGATACATCTGAAAAAGCATTGATTTCCAGAATATATAAACTACTCAGAAAAACAAAGAAAAAAGAAAACAAATGACCCACTCATAAGATGGAGCAAAGAGCTGAACAGAGACTTCACAAGTGAGGAATTATGGTTGCTGAGAAACATCTTAAAAAAGTGTTCAACGTCGCTAATAATTAAAGAAATGAATACGAAAACCACTTTAAGATATCCTCTAACTCCAATAAAACTGGCTAGGATCAAGAAAACAAATGACACCAAGTGTTGTAGAGGTTGTCGGGATAGCGCAACACTCATTCACTGCTGGTGGGTATGTCAACTCCTACAGCCACTATGAAAAATAGTGTGTAGAACCCTTGGAATACTCGGAATGAAACTGCCACCTGACCCAGCCATACCACCCCTGGCTATGTACCCATAAGACTCATCTTACTGCACAGATACATGCACAGCCATGTTTATTGCAGCTCTCTTCACAATAGCAAGGAGCTGGAACCAACCCAAGTGCCCCTCAACTGACGAGTGGATAGAGAAAATGTGGTACATCTGCACAATGCAGTTCTATGCAGCAGTAAAGAAAGATGACATCAAGAACTTTACAGGTAAATGGATGGAGCTAGAAGATATCATCTGTGGATGCTAGCACCAACTACCTAATTGTGTGGCAAACTGAGCAATGTTAATGTGACCTGAAAACAACTGTGCTCTTATATTGTAGAATCCCTTAAAAATAAATAAAAGATAAGGTAGCAATATTAAAAAAAAAAGAAAATCAAAGTAAAAGTGCACAAGCATACCATAATCCCATTAGCAAAGACAGAAAGTGAGGGAGAAGGTTATGAAACTGAAGATTGTCATAGCAGAAATAAAGCTAGTGCTTTATGTTAATCTGGGCAAAAAAACGAATCAGAAAAAGATTAATTGCAGGTGGTTCTTGCTCAGGGTGAAATTACAACCTCAGTGAGCAATGTCCTAGCAATTAATAAAACAGCCAGCCATAAGATTTACAGTTTTTGCAGGTCAATCTATTATAATGAAGGAGTGTATTCATTAAGATAAGGAAACTCATGGGAACTCCTTAAATTGCCCCGATCCTAGAAGTTCATATTGACCAACGCACTAGAGGTAGCCTATAAAAGCCAGGCAGGGCACTGAATCATAAGATGGTATGAGCTGGACTTTGAAAATCCTGTCAGAATGCCATCATTCTTTCAGTCTTGTACTAATTTAATGAGAGTTTGGGGAAAGAAATGCCTTTCCAACACTTTTATTCATCTAAAAATGCATGCCCTGTGACAACCAAACATGGCACTGAAATACTTGGAGGATATTGTATTATAAAATCTGCATATTTTAATTTCAATCATTGTTAGTTAAATGTAGATGAAACACATGAAGTTAGGACAGAATGATCTTTAGCTGTAGAGGAATAAAATTATAGAGTCTAAGACACATACTAGAGAGCTCGTGACTTACTCATACAACTCCATTAAAGTTATGAGGATGGCTTGATATTTTCTCTACATGTATATTTCCTTGTAAGAAAATGCAAGATTGTGTAGCCTAAAACACTTGTCTCATCATCCAAATTGTTACCATTTTTTTCTATCAGAATGACCACATTATTAATCAGTGTTTTAATTCATATCATATATTTTTCATTCTTTTGAAGTTCCTAATATTGGAAATATAAAACATGCACTGTGCTTAGTCTAGGGATTTTTATCTGTTTTATCTATATGACAGCATTCACATGCTTTTCTGAAAGACACTTACATTTTATATTATTATATAATTTTAAAATATCTATTTTAAATCCATTTTAAAATGTAAAATAATTGTGTCATCTTGATAGTGGATATCTGGGATCTTTCTAGCTTTGGAGATATGTTGAACAATATTCCTACTAGTACCTTTGTGCATGTCTGTGTGTAGAAACAGGAATTAATTTCTGCACACTCCTTACCTACGAGTGGAATTCAGTCTTTCCAAGTTCATATTCAAATATAAAATGCCTAACAATTTTTGCTTGTTTGATTTTTGTCATAGTGGACATTCCTGGGGAGGTCAGGGTGAAAGTTATCTACATATTTTCCAGTCCTTGAGAACTTTTTTCTTTTAAATATTATTCATTGTGACTGATTAATGTGTCCCACCTTTGATTCAAATTTGGTTTTGATATTTCCATATTTTTCAAATTTAAGAAATGTTGTGGCATAAGAATTATGTTTTCTCTGGTGCTAGCATAGCAAAGTGATGATCTCCTAGGCTGCCACAAAGACAGACTCATGGAACACAGAATCAGTAAAGTGGACATGGCCTTCACTGAATCCACTGAATGGGACACAGAATCAGTCAAGTGGACATAGCCTTCATTGAATCCAGTGCATTGGAATGATTGGCTTGTATTCATTTCTCTTTCAGTGGACGCGACCCACTCCTCTGCTATTTACTCTTTCTAATCCTGCTTCAATCTAGTTTTATTCTCAGCCATTTGAGAAATTGGCAAATATTTACTGATTAACATCTCTAAATCATTAATCTATGCTCAGTTTACCAAGATCCATGGTGTCTCCCAAATTCAAAACTGAGATTAGACTTTACACCCTTCACTAAATTTAACCATTTGAGTTTTATTTTCCCTTCCTTCAGGTCTGTTAGTCAAGGTAGTCCAAGAGAATCTCAAAATACACAGGCTATTGCTATGTACTTTGATTATCTCCCAGAACTTGAAGGCAAGACCCTATTGCTGAAGTCAAGATGTACTTCCAATACAGGACTTGGAGCAGGATACTATGCAAGCTGCTAAAGGCAAAAATCTATCTCAGCACTTGGGAGGCAGAGGCAGGCAGAACTCTGTGAGTTCGAGGCCAGCCTAGCCTACGTAGTGAGTTCTAGGACAGCTGGGGCTACAGGGAGAATCTGTCTCAAAAAAATAAATCAGTAGTACAACCCCAGCTTTAAAAGCTAAAAGCACAACAAATACCACAGATAGCACAAAAAACTATAGTGGTGCAGTAGTGGAAAGTTTCTCTTGGGGTTAATCACAGCTATGTAATTGGACTTAAAGCCTTCTTGATGGGAGCGAACTTATGGTTGGCACTGTATGTCAAACACACACACACACACACACACACACCCACACACACACACACATACACACAAATCCTTTTATTAACAGACAAGTTTACCATTTACCACTTATCAAAGAAGCTTCATTTTGCAACAGATGGAGGCCAGTAGCGAGTTCCACCACTGGTGACATACAAAGAAGTGTCTGTGAGATGCTCATCACTAAATGACATGTCTACAATGGAACCGTTAAGCCTAAAACTCACAGAACACAGTAGAACAGAATGCAGAGAGGATAGTAACATGTCCCTGAACTCTCACCAATGAAGCTTCCTCATGCCACAGAAACCAAGGTACAGAGGCTGCTACAAGTGGCAAGAGACTGTAGAGTCCATGTCCCTGGGTAGGACACCTATGTTAACTTATCCCATCCAGGGCTCATGGACCATTTTGGAAGAGGAGTGCAAACATGGTAAGAGTAAGAGTCAGAGGTGATGCACAATCATAAGGAACCAGAGTCTTCCAGGCCTCTGGGAATTTGCCCATATGAACTTGAAGCAATGGTGACAGCACGCACAGGACCCATGCCTACTCAATGAGAGAAAAACCCACTCTAGGACATGGGAACTTGGCAATGTTACTGGCAGAACCACTGGCAGCTGATTACTGCTGGGTGAGGAAGAGTTGATCTTTTAAAGGAGTGAATCTGGGGCTGGAGAGATGGTTCAGCAGCTAAGGGCACCCACTGTTCTTGCGGAGGACCCAGGTTCTATTCCCAGCTCCCACAAGGCGGCTGAGAACCATGTTTAACTCCAGGTCCAGGGAAATCCGATGCCCTCTTCTGACCTCTGTGGCATTGAACTACACGGGTGTTCCAACCTACATGTGGACAGTACATTCATACACATAAAATAATAAATAGAAAATTAAAAAAGGAGTGAATCTACAAGGAGTGAATCTGACAAGACTTGAGTGAATGAAGTTGCAGCAAGAGACATCTGGGTACAAATGCTTGACTGGACACCATTCCTGGGTATATAACCAAAGGATTCATCCTATTGCAAAAAATATGTGCACAACCATGTTTATTGGTGCTCTTCTCACAATAGTGAAGAGCTGGAAGCAACCCAAGTGTCCCTGGACTGATGAATGGGTAATAATGAAAATGTGGTACATTTACACAATGGAGTTCTATGCAGTGGTAAAGAGAGATGACATGAAACTTGCAGGTAAATGAATGGAACTAGAAGCTGTTAAGTGAAGTAACACAGTCTCAAAAAAAACAAATGAAAAACAAATGACGTATGGTGTCCCTCATTTGTGGATCCTAGCACCAAATCTCTATACATAAGTCAAGGTGGGTAATTAGTCAGTAAAGATAATACTATATTAACTGATATTACTATAGATATAGCTCAAATCTTTTATCTCTAGTTTCCTAAGATTTATGAGAATGAACAAAGCTCCTTTTTTTAAATTTATTTTTATTGATGCTTTGTGTATTTCATACATCATTTTCCAATTCAGTTCAGGCATATATCCCCTTCCCTTCCCCCCCCACCCCACCCCTACCCATCTCAGATAGTGCATTCTGCCGTAAGTTTTCTGCATCTTTCTCTGCTTTTTTGTTTTGTTTTGTTTTCATTTTTTTTAACAATAGGTGATAATTTGTGAGTACAAGCATCCTTCATGTAAAACCAATTTGCAAGCAGTTGTGCCCAAACCCACATAGCTCATGGGTCCCACCATCCTGAAAGGGGGGGCTTGTATGTTCAATCAAGTTGATCAACATATCATTGCATGACATGATGAGAGGTAATCTTAGTAATGAAGATTGGAACAAAAGAATCTATTTGCCAATGTTCAAGAATGTCAAGGACAATCAAGCATACTTGGTGGACTTAAAGCTGATGGATCTGATATAGCTTATAAATGTATTGTTAGTCAGTAAACGCCCTGTGGAAAGAAAAAAAAAAAAACAAAATGGTAACCCACCAAGGGTGTCAGTCAAGTTGACTTGTTTGTGAGGAAGCAGATCATAGATAGCTATAGGATGGATGTACCCTTGCTCATAAACTTTTTCTTAATTTCAAAAAAATATAACTTTACATTCCTAAATTACATAGCATATTTTTTTGAAATTAAGAAAAAGTTTATGAGCAAGGGTACATCCATCCTATAGCTATCTATGATCTGCTTCCTCACACAGAAGTCAACTTGACTGACACCCTTGGTGGGTTACCATTTTGTTTTTTTTTTTTTCTTTCCACAGGGAGTTTACTGACTAACAATACATTTATAAGCTATATCAGATTCATCAGCTTTAAGTCCACCAAGTATGCTTGATTGTCCTTGACATTCTTGAACATTGGCAAATAGATTCTTTTGTTCCAATCTTCATTACTAAGATTACCTCTCATCATGTCACGCAATGATATGTTACAGAATGGCGAAAACAGGATTAAACTAGCTACAACATTCAAAGGGCCATACAAGGACAGAGGATAATATGGGTGCAAAGAGAATCATTGCAGATGTTTAGATTAGGTATAGCTATATCAGACCCAATCGCTGAACTTTCTTAAGTGCCAAAACACAGAATTGGTTCAAAGTCTATGGATCCATACAGAAGGAAGTTCAATTTGAGTGGGCCAGGCCTGATATTTCTGATATAGTTTTTGTACACCTATGTGCCCAGGTATTCCTGATTTAATTTGGAAAGCTCATAGATTGTAATATCTTTTTAGTAAAAATGGGTTATTTGCCAGTCTACAGCTCATGGGTCTGCTAGAAAGATGGTGTTTGTTTATTTGCACAGACAAGATGCGTTAGCATCTCAGCACCTGCATTCAAAGTGAAATCGCTGCTTTATGGAATGGACTCACTCAGGACAAGGCAGATACTGGAAGCTAAACTTGTATATGATATGGAGTAACTCAGAAGCAGGCACAGCTTGATCTTTTCCCAAACTCCCCAATCATCCATCAAAAGGAAGTGTTTGTGATTACTTAAGTTTGTAGATTCAGTGAATTAAGCCACACTACAAATGGAAAGAGTTCCACTGGAGGATGATTCAAATATTCAAGATTGTGTAATCACAATTTTATGAATATATTAAAGCCCACTGGACTGAATACTTTAAATAAACTGTATGAAGTACATCTCAATAAAACTGTCATAGCAATAAAAATAATCACAATGATAAATGAATCATAATACAATTGTTTAAATTAAGCAATAAAATCACTTCCATGTTATAGCTATAGTAACATTAAAAATTAAACATAATATTGATAGTATAAGAATGCCTGCTTAAAAGATAATCATAATAATAGAAAAATATTTTCTTTTTTTCTTTTCTTTTTTTATTTTTTAATAATAGGTCATAGGTAATGAATACAGGCATCCTTCATATATAACCAATTTGCAAGTAGCTGTGCCCAAACTTATACAGCCCAAGGCCCCCATTGTCCAGCTGGGGGAGCTTATATGAACTATCATCTTGATCAAATAGGAGTCCAGTCTATGTTTCTGTAGTTTCATAGTTCACCCCAATCACAGCCCTTACATTCTACCATGCGCCCTTTTCTGCAGATTGTTCCCTAGGTTTTAGAAAAGGGACACAAGTGGAAGAGAAGCCAAACAGTCTACTTTCTATGGCGATGTCGTTTTGGACTCTGATCTGTTCATGCTGTTTCCTTTTATGGGTTGGCAGTTTATCCAGGAATAACCTTTTACTCCTACTGCTGAAGCACACGCAGTTAGATATACAAGCATTTAAATGGTATTAATTATTATGGTAGGTTACATTGGTATAGGCACAGATGTTCGGACGGTATGCTAATCCATGGACTAAAGCTTTTCTGTAAAAGATGACAAGGTCTTACTGTGGCTTATAACATCTCCTAACTATTAGAGGACTTAAGCTTGTAGCATCAGCCCTGAATTATTCCTCCAAGGAGAGAGCTAATAGCCAATTAGATTTGGGATATACAGATATTTGGCTGCCACTGCTGCACAGTATTTCCATGCAGGTGAGGTGTAGCTGATGCTGACAGAGGAGTATTGCTTGACTCAAGGAGAACAATATTTGCTTTGTTGATCTAGTGGCTTTTGGTAACACTCTCTGGCATTGCAGAGGCCAACTGTACACTTGCAAGTGTGGTCTCGATATATCTTTCCCATACTTACACCAGGTCTTCGATAGCAGGGCCTTACCGCCTCTCTTTTTGCAGGTAACCCAGTTTTCTGGCAAAAAGCCTTTATCTTTTGGGGGGGCTTGGATCCCCTAGCCAACATCTCCTTGGCTGAACAATCCATTTCTGATAACAGAGCTCTCCTGTATTAATATATTTACCTTTCATGTACCACAAAGTTTTAATATAAGAGACTTCCTTTCCTCCTTTTCATAGAACAAAGAAAAACATGATGGTAATGAAGTCATTCTCTAACGGTAAATTAGAGATGACTGTTATAGAGGTAATCTCTTATAAAAGCAATATGGTTGACTTCTTTAATTGACTGATAGTCATAGGAACTGTGAAAGGATAATTCTCTATTTAGAGCCAAATATAATAAGTAATAAAGTCTGTATAAGCTGGGTAATTGAGTAAAGTTATATTTTTTAAACTGCATGCAAGTTTACAGTTAAACTGTAAATCCCTAAATTTGTTTTAGAATTAACCTATAGTTTATTTTCAAACTTTGTAAACCTGGTATATGTGTGGAGTGTATGGGTGTATATTTTGGACAAATATATAATTAAACAAAGCAACAAAATAAGACTGATTCAAAGATCAGACCTGTTACCGACCGTTCCGGCTGCCTGCTACCGGCTAGCTCTCCTTGGGGGGTCGTGGATTTCTGCAGAGTCCTTTTGGCAGGAAAAACACAGTGAAGCTTGAACGGCGTGCAGAAATGAGAAACTAAGAGAAGTTTCCAAATCTACAGCAACTTTATTGAACAGGGGCAGTGAATATATAGTGGTCTTTGGGAGAGGGCAGAACAAAGGATTTGGCAAAGCTTTACAATTACATAGGTAGGTAAAAAAGTCAAGATTTACACATTAACTGAAAAGCTCAGAGCACTCAGAGCAGGAAACTAAAACATCACAAAGTTTGGTTAGGAAATAAACTTTCTTTGAAGTAAAATGTAGAAATCTTAAGACAACCTTTACTGAGGAAATAACATCTAAGAAGACAA
>VZQC01004033.1:207366-232344 GCA_009823505.1 Rhizomys pruinosus
TATATATATATATATATATGACTGGTATGGCAGGGTAAGGTGGTAAACTCATTTTGAGTTTTCCAAGGGTTCTCCACACTGCTTTCCATAGTGGCTGTACCAGATTATATTCCCACCAGCAGTGAATGAGTGTTCCCCTTTCCCCACAAACTTTCCAGAACTTGGTATCATTTGTTTTCTTGAACCTAGCCAATCTTATCAGAATGAGATGCTATTTTAAAGTGGCTTTAATTTGTATTTCGTTAATTATTAACAACATTGAACATTTTTTAATTTATTTATTTTTTATGTGTATGAATGTACTGTCTGCATGCATGTTTGTGCACCCGTGCTGTGCAATGCCTCGGAGGTCAGAAGAGGGTGTTGGATTCCCCTGGGACTGGAGTTCTCCTGGAACTGGAGTTACAGAGAGTTCTCAGCAGCCATGTGGGTGCTGGGGATCGAACCTGGGTCCTCTGCAAGAGTGCTCAGTGCTCTTAACAGCTAGGCCATCACTCTGGCCCCAAAGTTGAACATTTTTCAAGATGTTTCTCATCCATCTCTAATTCGTCACTTGTTTAGTCTCTGTTCAGGTCTTTGCTCCATCTTGAGTTGACTTTTGTATAGGGCAAGAGGTAAGAGTTTAATTTCATTCTACAAGTGGTGATCCAGTTTTGCCAACACCACTTACTGAAGATGCTGTCTCTCCTCCATTGTGTTTTCTTGGCCCTCTTGTCAAATATGAGGTGGCTGACATTGTATGTGCTCAAGTTTGGATCTTCAGTTTTGTTCCATTGGTCAACAGGTCTGTTTGTGTCAGTACCAAGCTGTTTTATGACTATAGCCCCGTAGTATAGTTTAAAATCTGGTATAGAGATCCCGCATGTATTGCTCTTTTCACTCAGGGTTGCTTTGCCTATTCATGGTCTTTTGTTTTTCCATATGAAATTAAGAACTTTTTTTCCAAGCCTGGGAAGAAACACTTGAGGATTTTAATTGGGATCATGTCGAGTCTTTATATTAGTTTGGGTAGAATGGACATTTTTAATCTATTTATTTTCCCAATCCATGGGCATGGGAGGTTTTTCCATTTTCTGATTCAATCTTCAATTTCCTTCTTCAGGGGTTTAAAATTTTTATTGTGGAGATCTTTGATGTCTTTGGTTAGGTTTGTTCCTAGGTATCTTATTTTTTTGAGGCTATTGTGAGTGGGCAGGTCTCCTTGTATTCCTTCTTCAGTTGCTTTTTGTTGGTGTAAAGAAAGGCTACTGATTTTTCTAGATTAATTTTTATCCTGCCACTTTACTGAAGTTCTTAATCATTTCTAGGAGTTTTCTGGTGGAGTTTTTAGCATCCCTTAGGTAAACAATTATATCATCAGCAAAAAGGGACAGCTTGACTTCCTCTTTTCCAATTAGCACTCCTTTAATTTCCTTTTCTTGCCTTACTGCCCTAGCAAGTGTTTCAAACACTATATTGAGAGGAGTGGTGATAGCGCCTTGCCAAGTTCCTACCTTTAAGGAGAATGCTTCTGTCTTTTATCCATTTAGGATGATGTTGGCTGTGTGTTTCCTGTATATAGCTTTGATTACATTGAGGAATTATCCCTCCAATCCAATTCCCTCTAGGACGTTAAGCATGAAGGAATGCTGGATTTCATCAAAGGCTTTTTTGTGTCAATTGAGACGATCATGTGTTTTTTTTTTTTTTTCTTTCAGTCCATTTATGTGTTTTATGATATTGATTTGCATATGGTGAACCATCCTTGCATCTCTGGTATGAATCCCACTTGGTCATGATGGGTGATCTTTTTGATGCGGGTCTGTGTGCGGTTTGCAAGTATTTTGTTGAGAATTTTTGCATCTGTGTTCATTAACAAGATGGGTCTATAGTTCTCATTTTTTGTTATATCTTTGCCTGGTTTTGGTATTAGGGTGATGCTGGCTTCAAAGAAGGAATTTGGGAGATTTCTCTCTGCTTGAATCCTTCTGAACAATTTGAGTAATAATGGTTGTAAATCTTTTTGAAATGTATTATAGAATTCTGCCCTGAAACCATGTGGGCCTGGGCTACTTTTAGTTGGGAGATTTCTTTCTTTTTTTTTAAACATTTTTTTATTGATGCTTTGTGCATCTCATACAACATTTTCCAATTCAGTNATCATGCATTCTGCCATAACTGTCCTGCATCTTTCTCTCGTTTTTTTTTTCATTTTTTAGCTATAAGTGATAATCCATGAGTACAAGCATCCTTCATGTAAAACCAATTTGCAGCCTGTTGTGCCCAAACCCCCACAGCCCCACCTTCCAGCGGGGGGTGAGGGGTTGTATGTTCAATCAAGTTGGCAGATTTCTTATTACATCTTCAATTTCTTCATATATTATGGGTCGGTTTAAGCTGTTGATCTCTTCTTGGTTAAGCTTTGGTGATTCCCAGGATTTCAGATATTTATCCATTTCTCCTAGGTTTTCAAACTGAGTAGAGTATAGTTTTATGAAGTATTCCCGTATGATTGTCTGGACCTTTACATTGTGTATTGTGATATTTCCCCTTTCATAGTGGAATCTATTGATTTGGAGTTTCTCTTTGTTTATTCACTAGAGCTGTAAGCTATTTTCTTTAGGACAAATACACATATATACCCAAACACACCCATACATGCATGCACAAAATAAGTTATGGAATTGTACCCAAGTGAATTCATACAATGAATGACAGAAACTTTGAGGTGTCCTTAAAGATATTTGAGTTGTGATATACATGCTAGCTGGGACACTTGACCCGGAGTTGACTATTTTAAATTACTCTTCTTCCAAATAACGGAAGTGCCCATGGGAACACTCCTACATATATTTGTGTGCTCCATATATATGTGTGTGTACTTCCTGCCTGTGGCTCGCTGGATAAAGGTCTGCCTGTCTTTACTGGATTTATTTCAAGGATATGCACTGTGCTGGTTGCTTGCTGTTATCAGGAAAAGGCACACACTGCAAATTACTTCCTGGAAGTTGCTGAATTAACAAAACAGATTAAACCTTTGGAAAAAAATTTGAATCTGGGAGGAAAATGACTGTCATCTCTCATCAGCTCAATGCAGCTCACACTTGCAATAGTAAATATTATTAAGGCCTGTCTCCAACTACCTCTTTCTCTTTATTTCTTACTGAACCTGGAGTTCACCCTTTGGCTAATCTGGCTGGATACCATGCTCCATGGATACTCATATCTCTGCCTCTGAATAACTGGGATTAAAGGTGTACCTTGTCACACCTGGCATTTTACCTGCATGATAGGGCATTTTATTTATTTATTTATTTATTTATTTATTTATTTATTTATTTATTGACACAGGGTCTCCCTTTAGTACCACCTGGCTTGGAACTCACTCTGTAGTCAGGCTGGCTATGACCTCACAGAGATCCGCCTGCCTCTTCCTCCTGAGCACTGGGATTAAAGGCATGCTCCACCACACCCAGCCTAAGACAGTTCTTAGCTACCATGTGGATGCTGGGAATCGAACCCAGGTCCTCTACAAGAACAGTAGGTGCTCTTAACCACGGAGTCATCTCTCCAGCCCCCATTTTACATTTTTATCTACTTACTATAATTTCTCTCTCCTGTGCTACATAAACATGAAATACGGCTGAGAAATTGTAACCCAGATTGTAGTAACAGATGCTCAGTAAATATTAGCCAAAGAATCAAACAATGAATGACCATTATATTTGAATAGCACCTTGAGCTTTCCCTTATCCCTGTAAAATGTTCAGGAACTACATGTTCCAAGTATTTGAAAAGCAACTCTTTTCTTTTATGTTATTTTATTATTAAAATGCTACTCACAGAGATGGATCTATCTAGAAAGGATGATGGTCATTTTGAGTACTCTATCCTTGCATATATAAGATGAGCTAGTGGTTTTCATTTTTATCCACAATTGGTTGCACACAAGCATGTCAAAGATGTTGCAAAAACCCAGGACTCAATTTTTTGCCTACTTTGTGAGACTTGTTTATTTGGAGCATAAAAATTACTACACAATAGCCCATAGGTGATTACCTAAACCACTTATCTAAACCAACAATTACATGTATGCAGTTAAACACTTTATACCAAACCCTTAAGACAGACATTTGAGGATATTAAATCACAATTTATTCATTAAAAACAATTAATTTGAGGGGCTGGAGAGATGGCTCAGTAGTTCAGAGCATTAGCTGCTCCTGCAGAGGACCCAGGTTTGGTCCCCAAAATCCACATGGTAGCCAAGAAGTGTCTACAACTCCAGTTCCAGAAGATCCAACATCTTCTGATCTCCGAAGACATTGTACACCATAGAGAACTTACACACATGCAGACAATACACTCATACAATTAAAGTAAAAATAATAAGTAAATAAAATAAATAAAAATATTTTAAAAATCATGAGTTAAAGGACTGTAAAATGCTTGAAACATTACCCAGAAAGGATGAATATTTGCTGTTGCTAACTTCCTTTGCTGGGGGCATTACTCTGTTTACTAGAGCACAACCTACACACAGTTTAAAACTTCTACTATCATATAATTCAAACCCATGTCCCATGTCCAATAGTGGCATAATTGTTATGTAGGATTCCAAACACTTTCTGATTGGAGTTGAAGCTCGAGGTATGGAATGGAATGCATCTCTGATACTAAAAACTTAATCTCATGGCTAGGGAGGTCACAGACTGTCATATTTTCCAGACGGGGGTAAGCTAGTACATTTTTTCCAAAATGGACAAAAAGAACGTGTCAAATTACCGTCTACGTAATAGTATCTATGTCCATAGATCAATGCTGATGTCTCCGTGGTTAGAGAAGCTTCTTTTTTTAATTTTTTATTTATTTCTGTATGTGTAGGAATGTACTGTCTGCATGCAGGTTTGTGCACCCGTGTCGTGCAATGCCGCAGAGGTCAGAAGAGGATGTCGGATTCCCCTGGAACTGGAGTTCTCCTGGAATTGGAGTTTCAGATGGTTCTTGGCTGCCATGTGCGTGCTGGGGATCGAACCTGGGTCCTCTGTAAGAGCGGTTGGTGCTCTTAAGCGCTAGGCCATCTCTCCTTTTGACAGAGAGCAGCAGTAACTATAGAGGCTCATAACTGGCTGAAACCCTTAGAGTAGGTAGGTTGAATGTTTGGTCCTTAATATGTCATTGCTATCACCCTTGCGAGACTCAGGGAGTATCACAGAAGAGTTGGTGGGAGGAGTGTAAGATTCATAGGATGGGGTGAGGGGTCGTGACTGTTAACAATGTGGAATGCTGGCTTCAAGGCATGTCCTGGCTTGATCCCAGAAGCTGTAACCATGATGACAGAACAGTTATGGTTACTAACACAAGACCTGTAAAAGATCAGACCAATCAGCATTCCTTCCTGGATGGGGACAGGGCTCTTTATTTCCCTTCTTTCCCTAAGAAGTGATCGGCAGTTAATCATGGCTGGAGAAGAGGGAATCATTTTCCTCAGTGCTATTGCTGTTGGTCAGTTGGCCCTGCTCAAGTAAATAACCCCACAACCATGCTCATGCAGTCAACAATAATTGAACTCAGTAGCCACAAAAAGTATTCTTACTATCATAACTATCATATGTATCATTATGATATCTTTGGAGAAAAGAAAACCAGATCCCCTGGAAATGGATTTATAAATGGTTAGCTGCCATGTGGGCACTGGGAACTGTACCAGTGTTATCTGTAAGAGCAACCTGTGCTCTTAACCACTGAGCAATATCTACAGCCCCCAGGTTAATCCCCTTTACAGTACATATTTATACTATAAATTCTGTTTTTTTGTTTTTTTTTTCTAGAGAAGCTGGGTTAATACATTTGTGGACACCTGATGTAGACCAATGATCTCATTTAGAGATAGAAAGTTGTGCTTGTGTACATTCAAGGACCCACCTTGATCAGGTAGAATTCTCAGTGCAATGTGGCCAGGTAAAATAATATACCTATAATTTCCGCACTTGGGAAGCTCAAAGGGAGGTTTCTAAGTTTGAAGTCATCCTGGTCTACAGAGCACGTTCATGGTGAACCTGAGTTACACAGAGAGATACTGCCTCAAAAAACAAAGACCGAGATCTTCTAGCATGCAAAAGAAGAACTGGGTCTATTCTCAGCACCATAAAAATAATTGCATCTCCATAATTCTAACTTGAGGTTATTTGGCTGGCATGGCATATAACATTCTGTAGAATAAGAGACTTTCTTTACTGCCTTGTGAGCAGGGGTCAAATGAAATGTGGGCACCCATTTAAAACACTGTGCCAGGGCTGGCGAAATGGCTAAGGAGGTACAGTGCTTGCTGTGCAAGCTTAAGGACCTGTCTGCAAGCTCAAAGTGGTTCTTAGAGTTTAGAATAGTCCTCTCAAAAAATAAAAACCCAAATCTAAAAACTTATGACATGTTAAAGTGCATGAAATTTAAATATTGCTCTTCATAAATAGAGTTTTGTGGGATCACAACCATGCTTGTTCCTGTGTGCATCATGTCCACTGTGACTTTTATGCTAAATGGTAGATTTGAATATTGGTGACAGAACCTGTCTGGCCCATGGCTTGAAATATTTAGCATTAATCCTCTCAAAAAGAAGTTGAATTATCTCTGCTGGGCCTCCCCAGCACCTGGTCAGATGCATCTTTCACATGTCTGGTTGGAACATGGGAAAATTAACATGGTAAGGTCGGTTTTCGGTATGAAGATGTAATTCTAGCACATAGCAGCTTGTCAAGTCTCCTCGTGTTAGGTTCCTTGACATGATCAAATCAGTCCTACAAGAACTGTGTCTGAAATGGACTGCTCTCTTGCATGCCAGGTGTAATTAATGCTGGTTGGCTGCATGCAAATGAGCACAAGAAAGTTCTACTGAAATGCCCCCCACCTTTGCTCCTCGGCAGAACATCTGAACACTACCAGTTGCCTTTCTTTTCCAAATGAAATGTGAAAACGGTGATTCATAGCAACTGAGTATTGTTGCCAACACTTATAGCAGTGAAAGAATTGAGGAAAAGGTCAAAAAATTTTCCTGACATCTGTGTAAGTACAAAGGAGAACAGCATTAGTCTGTTTTCCAAAAAAAAGAGGGAGCTGGAGAAGATTCACTCTCTCTTTCTCTCTCCCTTTCTCTTTCTCTACCGTCCTCTCCCATCTTTCATTTGTTTTCACATGACGAAAGATTGAAGTCTTATACACTGGGCAAATGTTCTACTACTTGGTTGCACCAAAGCCTGTATCATCCATCCATCCATCTATCTGTCTGCCTGTATGTCTGTATGTCTGTTTATCTATCTATCTGGTATCTATCTCTCTATATCTCTATCATCTATCTCTTTATCATCAATCATGTTTCTATCCATTATCTATCTCTCTATCATCTATGTATCTCTCACTTATCTATCTAACATATATATCAACTGTCTATCTACACATCTATTTATCAGCTATCTATCATCTATCAATTTATTTATCATTTACCTAATAGCTATCTACCTATCATTTATCAATTGTGTATAAATCAACTTATAAGTACTATCTATCTGCCTATACTATCTTTATATATGTATATACCATCTATCATCTATGTGTCTACCATATATTTCTATCATCCATCTATTATCTATTAATCTATCATCTATTAACCTACTATCAACATGACTATCTACATATCATATTACTCCATGCAATATCTATAATCTACCAATCTATCATCTGTATCATCATCCATGCCTTATTTATTTATCATCTATCATCTGTGAATCTACCTATTTAGAAAGATATACATATCTACACCTGTATCAGATATCCCAATGCTGATAAAAGCTTTCCATTGACTCTGAAAAAGAAAATGGAAGGTATTTTTGGAAGACTTTTATGGTGTAATACAGAGATATCACACATATGTCAAATCTTACAAGCTGAAGAATACACAGGGTTGGATAATAAGCTTGTGAAGTCTTAATATGTATAGAACAATATGATACACAAATAAGAATTATGTAAATTGTGATAAAAAGCACAAAGTGTACCAATGGATTAATAGACAATCAAGTCAGTAATCACTTTCTTTGAGGGTCCGAACAGCTTGGATGTTTTACACACAACTCTTAATATTTTATTTATTTTTTAAACTAAATTTAAAATGTGTGTGTGCATGTGTGTGTGCACATGTGTGCATGTGGATGAGTGTGTGTTTATGCATGTGTCTTTAGGTTGCCTGCACATGTGACCACATATCACTCGAGGTAAAAGTGCAAACTCAGCTGTGGATTCTTAACATCTGGTCTTTGTTTCTCACTAACCTGGGGCTAGCAGATGACGCTCAACTTGCTGGCCTACAGCCCATGTCCCCATCTTTCTATCCCTAGGATAACAACTGTTTGCCACCATGCCTGGCACTGGACATTGATTCTGATAGTTAAACTTGGGTCCCTCTGCTTCTGTAGCAAACACCAGAGTGATTGAGATACCTCCTTAACCCCAACCTGCTTTTAGCTGTACCAACATCTACTGTATCCATAGCTGTGTTTCATTAAATTGCTAATTATTTTCTCAAATACACATAAAGGGAGTACAGTGCTTCTTGTGCAATTAACACTATTCTAGAACATTCATTGATAGTCAGAATGTTGTTATATATACTTCCTGCATCATTGTACGTTTTCTTTCTAATGTATATTTTAAATGCACCTATAAAATAAATAGATCAATAAACATGTACGTATTAAATGTATAGAGAATTTGGGGCTGGAGAGATGGCCTAGCGGTTAAGAGCGCCAACCGCTCTTTCAGAGGACCCGGGTTCGATCCCCAGCACCCACATGGCAGCTGAGAGCCATCTGAAACTCCAATTCTAGGAGAACTCCAGTTCCAGGGGAATCCGAGACCCTCTTCTGACCTCCGCGGCATTGCATGACATGGGTGCACAGACTTGCATGCAGACAGTACATAATACACATAAATAAATAAATAAATACTGGGCGTGGTGGTGCACGCCTTTAAAAAATGCATAGGGAATTCTACATACATATATCTATAAATATATGTATGTAGTTGACTTCCATGACTGCATAAGTCAATTCCTTAAATAGAATATCTCTCTTCTCATATGCTGGCTATGTCTATGAGATACATAGATACACACACAGATGTACATATGAAAAGTGAGAAAGAGAAAATGTGCATGTGTGTGTGTGTGTGTGTGTGTGTGTGTGTGTGTGTGTTACTGCATTAAAAGGACTAAGCACACAATTAGGGAGTAGCACACGACCTAAAACCATTAAGCCCATTTCTCAGCTTAAGTCTGAATTCTTTTTTTTTATTGATGCTTTGTGTATTTCATACATCATTTTCCAATTCAGTTCAGGCATATATCCCCTTCCCTTCCTCCCACCCCACCCCTACCCATCCCAGATCATGCATTCTGCCATAACTTTTCTGCATCTTTCTCTGTTTTTTGTTTTGTTTTGTTTTGTTTTCATTTTTTTAACAATAAGTGATAATTTGTGAGTACAAGCATCCTTAATGTAAAACCAATTGCAAGCAGTTGTGCCCAAACCCACACAGCTCATGGGTCCCACCATACAGCAGGGGGGAGCTTGTATGTTCAATCAAAAAGTCTGAATTCTTATAAGTTCCCATGAACCCAGGATTAACTGAGGTTGATGGCCGCAAAAATGACAGAAAATTTCTTCCTTAGTGATGGATGCATGCTGAGGAGAGACCCACCCACACTGGTCTACTAACTCCTTTCAAAGTGCCAGACACTAGAATAACACAGCATCTGAAGTTTCAAAGTTAGAAACTCAACTTTTCTAATCAAGGAATGTAATTGACTTGAGGGTCCACCTTGGAAGTTTCAAGGCTAATATGAAAGAAGTTGTTTACATTTTCAAGCCAGTTAGACTGTGTCAGAAAACAACATGAAGGCCCAGAAGTCATTATTCTTGATATTGTCCAAAGCCTTGAAAAAAATAAACTTATTGCACTTTGTAATACACTTCATTATTTACTTAAGACTAAGAAGAATCTCAGTTCACATTCTGTTTAGGTAATGAAGCTATCCATCTACTATTAAATGTGAATTTGAAATTCTGCAAGAACTTATGCTACAATGCTAAGACCTTGGCAAGTATACTCTAACACTAAATGCCATTATTTCCATCTGGCTTTGGCTCAGCACATCAAAGTAAAACTCATATGTCCAGAGATAAAATAACTGGCTTTAATTTTCTTCTCCAAATTCTGAACACCCAATTACACCTGCTGGCTTACCAAGAATCAGTGGTAGAGTTGACACAATCAAGACTTGAATTTCAGAGCATGTTCGCAAAGTAAAGTCAGAAATTATTTCTTTCCAGGAAAATGAGGAAAGAAAAGAAAGGCATTTAAAAAGTAAAATAAGGAGGAGGAGAAGGAGGAGGAGGAGGAGGACGAAGGGGAGGAGGAGGAGAGAGAATAGATAGGAAAAAGTAGGGAGGAAGAAGGAAAAGTGCTTTGTATCTGTGTGATGCTTGCATCAAGACCAAAGAAGTACAGTCCAGTCTTCAAAAACTATTAGCTAAATGCTAGTTGCAGAACATTTTATAAAGAACGTGAGTGGTGGGCAAAGCTGAAGTTAATAAAACACAAGGGAAGTCTGCAAAAATATCAAAAGAAAAAAAAAGCCTAAAAAGTCATGAAAATAAATGTGATCTGATACCATCTGTGCCCTTGAAACAAAAGAAAAAAAAATAGATAAAAATAATTAAGGGGGGGCAGAAATGCTGGTGTATGCCTTTAATCCTAGCATTAAGGAGCCTCCGTGTGTGTGTGTGTGTGTGTGTGTGTGTGTGTGTGTGTGTGTGTGTATGCATGTGTATATGTAGGTGGAGGTGAAAGGTCAAACTGAGGCATGGAAGTCTGTTTTCTGTGACTTTGAGAACAGCCTGATATACATGTAAGTTAAAGGGCAGCCGGGGCTACATACTGTGACACTATCTCAAAAAAATTAAGGAGGTCAATAAAGTGAAGTTGAGTTTAAACCAATATGTTATATCAGTCGAATTTCTGTTACTACAATGGAATGCCCAAATGCTGATCAACATAGAAAGATAAATGTTTATTTATTTCTTTGCTCTGGAGGATCAAGCATATGGCACCAGCAGTCTGATTACAGCCTCAAGACTGACAAACACAATGGTAGGAACATGTGTGTGAGAGATCACAGATGCATACAGGAAGCCAGAGATTGTTCCTAAGGATAGAGTTGGTCATTTATATTGACATTCTGCTCAGAACTAATTTGGTCCCTCCCATAATGCATCAAGCTTCTAATCATGGACCACTGATGATTAGATAGCCTCCCAACTGTGGCCTTCTATCAACCTCTGTTTACAAAAAGATTAAGTGTACCTAGCAGTGGTCAACAAAACGGTTGGAAATGAATTTTGGTATCTGAGACATATACAACATGGTCCTGTAAATCTAACATTCTCCTAAAGTATAATTCTATCTTTAAAAAGGAAAGACTAAGAAAGCTGAAGTGTGTTGATCTGCCACTAAATGTGAACGAAGCCACCACTTTACAGCACAGAAAAATGATTTTTGTCCATTATTGTGGTGAGTTCTGCTGATAAAAATGTAATGAATTCTTTTTTTATTGATTCTTTGTGCATTTCATACATCATTTTCCAATTCAGTTCAGGCATATTTCCCTTTCTTTCAAGTGTTTTGGTGAAAAAAATAAAGAGAAAATCAACAACAATAAAAGGAATAAAGGTGAAAGATGTGATTGCTACATATAGGCATGTACAAAATTCGTGGGTCTTCTGATCTGCCTATGACAATGTCTTAGAATACTGGTAATTCAGGGATGGTGGGATGGTTCAGCTGTTAAGAGCCCCTGCTGCTGAGTTCAGTTCTCAGCTAACAACTACCTACATGTCATGGTTCACATGCATGCACTCAGACATAGACATACACAGGAAATACACTAACTCAATAAATCTTGTTTGTAAAGAACATTGGTAATTATTGTCATGTATTTATTACAAACTCATTGCGACTAATCAAATTCCTGATGGGAGGATTTCAAAATTCAAATGTCCTTCTTATTTTCCAAGAGATTGAAGTTTGCACAGACAAGAAAAACTTTAAAGAGAACCATTCCAGAAACATCCTAAAATTGCATGCTAAGATCTATTCACTTTATTACTGACAATGATTTATACTTTGGGCTTACATATCCAAAATAATCACTGCAACTCAGTAATGAAGTAGGAAGTGGGGAGATATCTTAAAACTGTAATGATTTTCCTCGGTAAATTACTGATGTCTGAAATGAAATGAACCCTAAAACTACCGTTAAGGGTAACTCCCCACCCACCACCATCTCTAAGGAGAAGGCTTTGGCACAACAGTTTCTTTTTTTCCAGCAATTTTAGTTTAGCTGTATCTGGGAGGAATGATCGGCAAAGCTCATTAGCAGTTCTGGGAGTTGAGTATGCCATGGCCATATTCCCTTTTCTGTAATTCACCAGTGACTAATAGCTAAGGGGCTCCATAAACATTATACAGCACATCTGAAAGAGGAGAATGTGGAAATTAGAATATCAACAAGAGGGGAGTTCATGAACTTTCTCTTTTCCCCCCATAAAGTTCTTGATCAACTTGATTGAACATACAAGCCCCCCCCTTTCAGGATGGTGGGACCCATGAGCTGTGTGGGTTTGGGCACAACTGCTTGCAAATTGGTTTTACATGAAGGATGCTTGTACTCACAAATTATCACTTATTGTTAAAAAAATGAAAACAAAACAAAACAAAAAAGCAGAGAAAGATGCAGAAAACTTACGGCAGAATGCACGATCTGCGATGGGTAGGGGTGGGGTGGGGGGGAAGGGAAGGGGATATATGCCTGAACTGAATTGGAAAATGATGTATGAAATACACAAAGCATCAATAAAAATAAATAAAAAAAGAATATACATTGTAAATTGATCATCATATTTAATTAAAGAATGCACAGCTTTAATAATAAAACAAACAAACAAACAAAAAAAAAAGTTCTATAATCCCTGACAGTAGCTGTGCCCATTTTAAGGGAGCACAAATTGAAAAACATAACACACGCACAATTAAAAAAAATGATTACAAGAAAGCTTCTAACAATGTCCTTACAATTCCACCTATTGGGTAGAAGAGAACAAAAGGCACAGGCATCATTTAAAATTTAATTTGAATAAGATCATTTCAATATCACTGACTTCTTACAAGATGATGAATCATAAAAGCAATCACTTTCATTCATTGTTCTCTGTTTACTCAAGTGTGAAAATCCAAGCCAGGAAGATTTATAGTAAGAGTAAAAATATGGCAGTATTTTAACGAGCTTACAATCAGCAGAAATAGGGACTTCACAGTCATTCTGCTTCCTCAGGATACAGACGAATGAAGTTTTTATGCATAAACAAAGAGAAAGAGGTGGGCTATGTCTGTTATAGGTAAGGAGATCCTAATAGATACAGATGTATCTGTAAATACTGGCCTATGTGTAGGTTGGAAACATTGGGTAACAGTGACAGCTCACATGCTAAAGTGCTTGCTTTAAAAGCATGAAGATCTTGGGCTGGAGAGATAGCTTAGTGGTTAAAAGCGCCAACTGCTATTGCAGAGGACCTGGGTTCGATCCCCAGCACCCACATGGTGGCTGAGAACCGTCTGTAACTCCAATTCCAGGAGAACTCCAGTTCCAGGGGAATCCGACACCCTCTTCTGACCTCTGTGACATTGCACGACATGGGGGTGCACAAACCTACATGCAGACAGTATATTCATACACATAGAAAATAAATAAAAAATTAAAAAAGTATATTTAAAAAAGCATGAAGATCTCAGTCCCATTCACAGAACCCATATTAAAAAGCTAGGCATCTATCACTAAATTACACCTCCACAATGCGACCTCTACCACAAAAGCTCATGCAACATTGTAGAAAAGGGGCTGTAAAGAGTGTATGAGCCCAGGGAACAGGGCAACTGCTGCTAGTTAATGCATTCTAGACAGGATGGGGAATCTACACAGTATGGTAGCCAAAAATCGACCTCCATAGTGACAAAACCAGTTGATCTGCCAATGTGGAGGGGGAAATTTCAATAGGTCCTTTCCCTATATGAAGTGTTCCAGGTACTTAATGGATGCTGGGGGAGGGAGAATGAAATGAATGCCTACTTGGGATTAGATAACCCATCAGTAAGCTCGTATATATGAGCTCCAATAAATAGGGACAGTGTGATACATACACATACCCTATCTCAACAAAGAAGGTGGACAGTGCCAAGTGATTCCTGAAGTTGTCCTCTAGCCTACCTGTATACACACACACACACACACACACACACACATACACACACACACACACACACACACACACACAAATGAACATCATTTCCTGGGACAGCAAGCATGGTTCCCCATGTTTGAAGTTTAACACGAAGTCAAATTTAATGGCATCTTTGTTCAGATGCCCATGAACAGACAACCACATAAACCTCTGGCTTCAATCTGACTCATTTTTACACCTATTGCACCCTCTACCTGGCAGGAGGGAATTTGCTAAATGACAGGTTGGCACCTAGACAAGTTATATCCCACGGTTTAAATAAAAACCAATCTGATAGAAGCTTATTGTCAGCCAACACATCCAGCTTGCAGACCTGGCTGTTCCACTGACTCTGGGATTAAGGAGAAATTTGTAAAATAGTGTACACTAGAACAAGGGTCACTGCCACATTTACCAGTCTGTAATGTCCATGATGCTATCCTCACTTTAAGAATTAAAAAGAAAACAAGACCAAATGGGTCCTTGATATTTCAGGATTTTTTTCGTGGTAACCAGGATTATCTGATGACAACCAGCAAATACTCTCTGTCTCTGACATATCATTCTTTTGAGTTTAAATTCCATTGAAGGAAATCTTCCCTCTCATTGTTTCTTCATATCTGAAAAGCTTAAATTCTTCCCAGCTCTATTTGCTTTGACCTTTAAGATTTGAAGAGCATGTTTTCTGGAGATACCAAAGAGGAATGTCAGGATTAGGAACCCTAGTCCCCCTTTACAGAACACATCCTTTCTTTCGACAATGCAGATAGTTTTATTTTCACAGCTACTTCTAAAATTCTTTTAGATTTTTGCTTGTCTATTCCATAAGCCTGGGATTTAATGTTCTTGACATTGTTCTTTTATTGTGATTTGATCACTGCACATTTGTAAATGTTTGTTTAATTATCAGTGTCACCAGGGAGCATCTTATACTGCCACCTGCTCTCTTCAACACCCAGAATCCTGTCAGCATAAAACCCTGTGTAACAGCTCCATCTTAATGATTAAAAGATGCCAGCTATTGCTGCATGGCAGTCTCCCTTCATAGAAAACTTGTAGTTGTTTTTCTTCCTCCCAAATAATTTTAAATATTTTTGTGAAAAATATCAGATGTCAAATGAACGGACACTTGTGAGTCCATTCCCCTACCTCAAAAATGTTCCACCTCCAGCCATTTGTTATGAATAATATCTCCCACATCCATTTAGCCTAAGTATTGCAGTTGGTGCTTTCTATATGTAGGTTCCAATCATGAAACAAAACTGTTTGGGGAAATGTGTCTGGGGGAGCTTGAGAGATAGCTCAATCTACAAGGTGATGACCACACAAGCATTTTGACCCAAGTTACATCCATAGCAGCCAAAAAAGAAGCCAGGCCTTGTGGTATATGATGGAAATCTTGGTATTGGGGAAGCAGACACTGACAGAACCCTGGAGATTGCTGGCTGGATAGTCTAGTTAAGAGGATGAGGTCCAGGTTCAAGGAGAGAATCTGTCTCAAAGGGTAAGGTGAAGAACAACTCAGGAACAGCACCCAAAGTTGATGGATGGCCATCACGCATAGGCATGGAAGAGCACACACACACACACACACACACACACATATATCTATATGCACTGTCCCCACAGATGTACAAACACATACACATAAACACATACACAAAACACTCATACACAAAGACATATGCACACACTCTTGTATACAAACACACACACACACATGTACACACACAGTCCTACAAACAAAGGCATACACATATGCATATTAACTCACCTCTGCACACAAACACACATATATGTACATTCATACACAAAGAAGCACATACATATATACCACATGCACACATTCCTGCACAAAAAGTGCATACACAGAGACACCTATACACACATACATACACAAAGACACATATAAATTCATATACACACATAGTAGATATATACACTATAAAACCACCACATAAAGACACTCACACTCATATACATACACAAAGTCATATATAAACACATACACACACACACACACACAAACACACACACACTGCTTCACAGAGACACACAGAGGAATGCATATAAAGATAGAAACACACATTCACACTCACACAATATACAAATTCATACACACACAAAGCCCCACACACCCCTTCATGGAAAGACACAGAGACACACACACATAGACACAAATACACACACATACATTATGTACACTCACATGCACACTTGACCCATTTCTCCTGCACATCTGAGTTACCTCCAGTGTTCTGAGTACTGAACCTAGAGATGTGATGATGACTCTTGCACAGTTGCATTGCCTGGAGCTGCGGAATTTCCATGGTCAAAAGGTATTTGGTTTGAAAAGAATATACTATATTTTCCTCCAATGTCCTGGTTAGACTTCCAGGAATGACAGGGCTAGTTCCTCTTCCAAACATTTTGTTGTCACTTTAAAAAAAATTCAGTCATTCTCCTTGCTATGCAAATGGTGTCTCATTCTTTTAATTTGCATTTCCCAGATGACTAATGATGTGAGTTCTTTCTCTTCAGCTTACTAGCTATCTATGAATCACCCATTAAAATTGCATTATTTTCAACTAATGTGAGATATAGCCAAATGTTGCAAAAATAATATTGCCCTTACAGCAAACTTTCATAACCATATTACATAATCAACTCATAATTGCTGTTTATGCGAAGTTACGATAGACACAATATTCTCTAAATTACACATTTCTTGTTTAAATAAATTTTAGTGGGTAAAAATTTATATTTAAAGTGAAACTAATAAAAAAGCGAGTAGTGAATAACATCTCCTCTCCTGTCTCTACACATTCTCTGTGCACAGTTCACATATTTCTTTATTTGAATATGGATATGGATCACCATTCCGTTTCTGAAGCTAGCAAATACCATGCTGTATAAATTCTTCTCTGGACCCTATACTTTTTATGAAATAGCTTTCTGGAGATTTCACACATGATCACGCCCAAAACTTTCTCACCTTTTAACAACTGCATACATTTCATGGTTAGGATGTAACCTAACTTAAGGAACCACATGTATTTTTAAAGGTTCTCCAACCTCCATGCCTATTACAATGATCTTTTGTGATGGAGCTGTCAGAACTGCACTCTGGGTTAGAGTTGCCAATTACAGGATTATATCCAGGTAAATACTAAAGTGTGGCGTTCAGCCAGATGAGCTGGGGTCTAAAGCAAGAAGCCTTGGATTATTCATTCAGAAACAATTCCCAGAGCCAGCAAACATTTCAGGAGTAACCGGAATGACCTGTTGAATCCTATAGGAGACAGAACTCTCCAGAAACAGCCCTACTTTATCCAGTGGGTGCATTAGCACAGATAAACTCTAGTATCAGAGCTTATTGACACAAACTGTACTGATTACCCAGCTCCCGAAACACACAGTTTGCACCAAACTATACAAATGTCACTTAAAAAGTCACGCATGTGCAAAGGAATGGAATTCCTTCTTCTGAACCCTAAATCCTAGCAAGGGTGTCTCTCACATTCCCAAGAACATTGAGTTATCCTCTTTGCCTGATGAGATTTGCCCCAGCCCTTTGCACAGCTCTGCCTCTTCCTTTACTTGGTGCATTCCTTCAGCTACAACAGAACCTTAAGGAAATGTTTTGGCTCATCGAACTGTCCCTGTTCACAATTTCAACTGTTAGAAGGTCTCATGGCTCATTGATTTGCTGGAGAGTTCGACTCTGCAGGGACTCTCCATAGACCAAAGAAGAAAATTCAGAATCATATTTTCAGAAATCTGTACAGTCTAGCTGTACTTATAAATAGTATACATAAGTTTGTAGGAATGAAACTTTGTCTGGCTCGAGGCAGAACCTGCAAGTCCTGTCCCGGAACTTCCGCAATTATCTGATATCTCCGTGGGCATTTAAGTTGCTTCTGTTAGTTATCTGTAGCTCCATGAGGTCTGGATATTGCAGTGTTTCCTGCCTTGACTATCTCTGCAAAGTTCTGGACCCTGATGGCCTCATCCTTTGAAATATTGAGCAAAATGTCACACTTCTAGTTTACTGTTTACACAAACAGGAGCTCTGCTGCCCCCCCATTAGGAGCCAAGGTGGCTCACACTTCCCTTCCTCCTTCCCCCCACTTCCTTGCCCAAGGCACAGTAGCTTTTAGTATATAAACAGATTGCTGGTGTGAATAAAACTGAGTCTTTCTCCTGGACCCTCTTTGAGTCCCTTTCCTTTGTTTTAGGGTGACTTCCCATGGTTCCCTCCCCACTTCTTGCCTAGGGACTGCCTGCAGGTAGGAGATGACCTTGAGGCTTACAGCCTTTGTAAAGCTGCTAGCCTGGTTCTAGGAAGGAAGAACATAGAAAACGAACGAACTTAGTAGAAAGCAAGAATATATGACACAAGGAATTAAGAACGGAAGTTTAAATGAACATTACCATTATGCGGACTGCTCTTCAAGAATTACATTTATTTTAAGCACAAGCACACGAAACAGAAACATTCAGGCCAAGATAAGGATAGAACATAAGGAAAAGAACATTAAAGGACAAGAACCCTTATTGTGGGACTGCAGCCATCATCGTTGATTAAAGGACCCCAAAACTAAAAAACAAAAAAAGGACCAAAAGACACAATTATATATATATATATATATATTATATATATATATCTATTTTATAATTAGGACCAACTAACCTTACATAGTTAGGTTAAAGTGTCTTTTGTTGTTTTGTTATTAGAGATTTAGATGATTTTGTAGAGTATGGATTGATAATTTTTATATATATTGTTTTATATATATATATATATATTATATTATATATCTCAATTACGACCACAACAACATTAGGTAAGTTGCCACCATGCATACTCTTCCCTGAGCTGATGAACCTCTTGCTCCCTTTGAACTTGGAGGTTCACACTTAAGTGACATTGCCTTTAAGTCTACAGAAAGACGAGATCTGTTGGATTATGGGGTTTGAGTTAGTACTCTTTTGTTGGTACAGTTTGACTTGTTTTTTTTTTAAATTTATGTTTTTTTTTATTGAAAAAAAAATGCCATTATGTATTCATTCACCTATTTTTCCACTAATTACAGTTTCAGGTGCTATTATCCTCTTCCCTCCCCCCGCCCACCCCCACCCCTCCATCCCCGACAGATCATGCATTCTGCCATAACTGTCCGGCTGATTTTCTTCCGTTTTTTTCTTATTTTATTTTTTTTTTCATTTTTTTAGCATAATTTATATAGCTGATAATACTTATCATGATACAAGCAATCCTTCATGCAAAACCTATCTGAAGGCTCTGTTTTTTTTGTGCCCATTCAACACCTACAGCCCCACCATTTTCCAGTGGTTTGGTTGTGGGGTGTTTTGGGGTGACATGTCGTCCTTCGTTTGACAGTGGTGGTTATGTTTGTTCTTCCGGCTGAATCTTTTTCTTTTTGGTGGTCGGGGTTGTTTTGTATTCAGGTTTCCTCGTTTTTGGGTTTTTTTGTGGTTTTTTGTGTTTTTGAACTGTGGGGTTTGGTAAAGGCGCCTGTGTTTCGCTGTTGTTTTCCCGCGTTGTGTGGACATGGTGTTTTGTTTGTTTTTTAAAAAAAAAAAAAAAAAAAAAAAAAAATTTTTTTTTTTCCCCCTTTTTTTTCTTTTTTTTGTTTTTCCGCCTGTCTCAGTTTTATTCCTACATTGCCTGTTTTTTGTAGTTTTTCACTTGCTTATTTTCCCCCCAATTGCCACCCCCAATTTTTTTCTCAAGCTGCCATTTTTTTTTTTTTTTCCCTCCCATTTTCTATCATTGCCCCCCCTCTTCCCCCGTCTTTTTTTCCCCGCAGTGTTTGTCCACTCTAGTTGCTTATGATTTCTTTAGAAACGGGGCTGGGTCACAGGTTGGGATGTATTTTTTTTGATCTTTTGCCTTTTTTTTTTGCATCGATTTTCTTTCTTCGGTGTTTTGTATCTTCCTCTGGTTGCTTACCATCTTTTTTTTTTTGTTTTTTTTTAAACAATTTTCTTTTTCCCTTTTCTTTTTTTCTTTCCCTCTTCTCTTTTTCTTACGTTCCCTAACACACCCCTCAGTCCTATTCTCTACTCCTGTGAATGCTGTTGACTTGCGACCCTCTGGTCAAATCTTCTGGCTCTTCCTTGTTTTTCCTTTCATGGGTGACAGTTTGTCCAGGAACAACCTTTAGATCCTACTAATGAATGAAAAACGTCATTTCCTTTTTTTTTTATTTTATTGACAATATTATTTTTGCTTCTTTTTCCTTTATTATTAGGTTTTAGTTAATGATTCGCAATATTAGTACGCTCCCCCACTCTAATATCGGTTTTCCCTCTTTTGTCTTTTTATTCTATTGGTTGATTTAGCCGCTTACTTTTTTAGTTCATTAGTATACTATCTTTTTTTCCCTCCTTTCTCCCTTTCTTTCCCTTTTTTCTTAGGTTTCTACTTTTCTTTTTTTTTTCCAGTCTTTGTTTTTTTTTTTTTTTTTTTTTTTTTTTTTTTTTTTTTTTTTTTTTTTTGGTTAGGTTTATTCCTAGTTTTTTTTTTCTTTCTCCCCCGTCCCTTTTTTGTTATTTTAATTATGACAGGGTTTTTTTTTTTATGTTTTTTTTTTTTTTTTGTGGCTCTCCTTCTTATAAAATTCTCATTAATCCATGTTAGAGCGATTGCTAATGTATCTTTCCCTGTTTTTTTTTTGGCATCTTAGCCATTGGCCCCGTTATTTCTCCAAGCCGGACCATAGAGAAACTAGCCAAATTAGCGATTGGGATATGTCACAGGTAGGGTGTGATGCCTTCTCTTGCTGCTTACTTAGTATTACCAGGCCGCAGGTGTTGCGTTCTGTAGCCTCCGGTTTTTGTCCTCTTTCTTTTTTTTGCTTCCCCGACGGGTTTTTTGGTAGTCTTGCTTGACAGAAAACTCTTTCATTCAAACCCCTGCAATTCAAGAATCTTTAATTAAAATTAACTATGGGAAAAGTTTTGTTGTTCCAACAGGACAAAACGTCACCAATCTAACTTATACGCTGAGCAAGTAAAGGACAAAGATACGTGTTTGATTTTGAGTAGGGACCTTTCTCTGTAACACAAGGATATAACGGTACAAGTGCTGAACCGCGTTTCTCTTTGAACCATTTCTAAAGGATATTCGAAAAGCCTCAGATTGCCATAAACATCGAACCCCTCTGTGGATCCTACATGTAACAACTAGTTATAATGAGTCCTAATGAAACTTACCTTCTAGGTGCCACAAAGGTTCTGATATGAGAGACTTCCTTGCCTTCCCACCCATAGAACAAGGAGAAATATGACAATGATGAGGTCGCTCCCCAACTGTAAATTGGAGACAACTATTGTAGAGGTAATCTCTTATAAAACCGGTAAAACTGCTTTCTTTAATTGACTACTAGACATGGGAACTGTGGAAGGGATTACTCTCTGTTCAGAACCAAATATAATACTAAAGTCCTAGGGCTATGCACTCAGGCAAAATATATTAATACAGGAGCTCTGACATCAGCAATGGATTGTTCTACCAGGTGGATGTTGGCCAGGGGATCCAAGGCCCCACAAAAGGTAAGGGCTCCTTGCCTCTAAGTTGGGATACCTACAGGAGGAGAGGCAATAAGACCCTGCTGCCGAAGACCTGACGTTAACATGGGAGGGATGTATTGAGACCACACATGCAAGTGTACAGATGGCCTCTGGAATGCCAGAGAGTGTTACCAAAGGCCACTAAACCAATAAAGCAAATATGGGTCTCCCTGAGTCAAGCAAGACTCCACCGTCAGCACCAGTCTGGACTTTTGAGACTTGTAAAGACTATGGGTACTTTTAAGTTTGGACTAAATGCACTTTGTGTTTTATACATGAGCTTATAACAGCCAGGGAGTGGAACGTGATGGTTTGAATGAGAAGGTCCCCCACAGGCTCCAAGAGCCTGGACATCTTGTCCCCAGTTGGTGGCACACCTTGGGAGGTCTTAGAGAGTGTGGCCTTGCTGGAGGATACATGTCACTGGGGGAACTTAGAGAGTTCTTAAGCCTTGCCAGGTTTCCAGTTTCTCTCTGCTTCCTGTCCCTGCTTAAAGATGGGAGCCTCTGCTTTCTGCTCCTGTTCTGGCACCTCCTGCCACCATGCCTCTTTGCCATGATAGACTGATTCCCCTGGAACTGTAAGTTCAAATAAACTCTTCCTTTTATAAGTAAAAGAAAGAAGAAATAGAAAGAAAGAAAGAAAGAAAGAAAGAAAGAAAGAAAGAAAGAAAGAAAGAAAGAAACTCTCTTGTAAGTCCAGGTATGGTTCCCTGATTCCCATGCTTGGTATTGGTTGGCTGTAACCAAACCTCATACTGAAGACCCTACAGTTGGTGGGTGGGAGACTACCAATTCTTCCAGAAGCTTTGTCAGTAGCATGAAAGATTCTGTTAGTAAAAGTAAGCATAGGATACATTTGCACATCAAATTCCATCAGGAGCTGTGGAATTGAAAGTGTTTTAAAATTTCAGTTCAACACAGTAAGTCTAAGTGGGGCAATGACAAGCTATTCACAAGCCAGTAGGAAATCAGACTGAAAATACACTATCTCACCACTTCCTTGGGTAGAAGTTGAATGCCTACTGTTTTTTCCATTTATTTAATCATCAGAATGTGCGCTTCCTGGTCCCTCACTAAGTACTTGAAAAAAAAAAAAAAAAGGATAACATTTTTTAGACGAGATGGATTAATCTACCTTCTGTGTTGTTTTCTTGCAAATGTGCAAATGACCAGGAACATTTGATTAACATGTGTTTGCAGAGGTTAAAGTGTTTATTGAGAATGGTGCATGCCAGGTAAAATTTTCCATGTGGAGATGTCACTTCTGTATTGATAGAACCATTAGATTGTTTGTTTCTGACTGTAGGCGATCTAATCTAAATATTACATGGGAAAGAAAGGAAAACATGGAGAAATGGGAGGAGAGAGGAAGGGAGGGAGGGAAAGGAAAAATGGAGGGAAGGAAAGGAAGGAAACAGGGAAACTGGGGGGATAAAGGAGTGAAGAGGATGGACGGAAGCAAGGGAGTTTGCCTGTTTGGGAGAAAGGAAAATTTTAATTAGTCTACCATTAAATCTACCTTATGTGTTATGGTGTCTGTGTAGTTGGGTGTTGGTTGCTAGTTCAAAAACATAATTCTTATATTTCCCTGCTTACTGTATAGGTTAAGAATAAGACAATTTGAGGCTGGAGAGATGACTCAACAGTGAAGAGCACTGGCTGCTTTTGCAGAGGAACGGTCTTGGTTTCCAGTACCACTTGGTGATAACAATCATCTGTAACCCCAGTTCCCAAGGATCTTACACCCTCTTTTGACATCTGTCATCATGATATGACACGGATGCACTTACATTCATACAGGCAATACACTGGTACACATACAAATAATAAAACACTTTTAAAAACAAGAATAAGGGAACTCTTCCTCACCTATCATTTCACATGTATTGTCATGTGCACAAATTCACTCTACACTCATCTAATAAGCAATCCCTATCTTTGAGGCTACTTATAGTTATTGACAAGACATGATACAGAAAGTATTAAAGACTTTCAAAAATTAAATACTATTAAAAAGTAAAACTGCAATAGTTGCAGTATGTACAAGACCCATGCATACTCAGACCAGACAAAATTCCCGCACAGAACTGGGGAAATAGGAAGAAACCCCATGATTAACTGAGAAATTATTGGCAACTTCCAACTCCTGCAAGAGGGAAACTTGGTTTTCTTTAAGGGTGTGAGGCTAGAGAGTTTAAACAGGCTCCAGTGGATGGACACACACCAAAAGACATTGTATTAGTCAGGGTTCTCTAAAGAAACAGAAGCAACAGGATGAACATATATAGCTATATACAATTTATTGATTTGCTCACATGACAGAGTTCAAGGGTTCCAACAGTAGCTGCACCACACTGGAAAGGCCGAGACGAGAATCCAGATAACTGCTCAGTCTGCAAGGCTGGATGTCTCAGTAGTCCCAATCCAGTGCTGAAGGCCCAAATGGGTTCCAGGAGATCTGCTGGTCTCAGTACATGCTGGGATCCGAAAGGCTGATCACAGCAGCAAGACAAACTCGCCAGATGAGAGAGGCAAGCCGCAGGAGATAAAAAGGGACCAGCTCCTTCTGCAGTCGCCTTAAATACTGCCTGCTGGCAGAAGGTAACGCCCACAATTGGGGTGGGCCATCCGGGTTGAGGCGGTCCAATCAGAAGACCCTTTTTCTCTTATTTGTCCCTTAGTCCAGTCAAGTTGACACCCGATTAATTATTAACCATCACAAGTCCACCCCTTCTCAACTTGACACCCAATAAATAGCCTCTCCTTATGTTATGTTTAAATGTCAATTGCAAACGATGGCAGGGTCATAATTCCACCTAACATGTTATAAGTATCTCATGTGCAATAGCAAAGCATTATACCTTAGAGTAGGTGATAATGTCCTTGAGAAGAACTTAGTCCTTCAGTATCTAATAACCTAAATATGACAACACTTAACACATATCTCAGTTGCACATTCAAAAGGGAACAACACAAGTATCCACTATATATACATATATTTATACATATATACACAC
>VZQC01004033.1:237869-268188 GCA_009823505.1 Rhizomys pruinosus
AAAAAAAAGGGACCAGCTCCTTCTGCCGTGGCCTTAAATACTGCCTGCTGGCAGAAGGTAATGCCCACATTTGGGGTGGGCCATCCGGGTTGAGGTGGTCCAATCAGAAGACCCTTTTTCTCTTATTTGTCCCTTAGTCCAGTCAAGTTGACACCCAGGATTAACCATCACAGACATTTAAGGATACAAACTTGACTCAGTTATAAGATGGGTACAGATGGGGAAGGAGTCTATGATTAAAATATATTGTATGAAACTCAGTAAAATTCAGTGAAAATAATTTAGAAATTTAGAAATTAGAGCAGAAGCAAATGAAATAGAAACAAAGAAAAACAATACAAATGGGTCGTGCTCTTCATAAATTTTCCCAGGATAAGTAGTTTTTAAAAAGAGCCCAGTTCTTCAGTTTTTAGCTTCTTATAAGGAGCAAGGGAATACAGGGAAAGGAATGTAGATATAATGTGAGTTAAGGGACAAAAGGAGCCATTTATAGCCAGAATGTGAAGGATCAAAGAGAGACACATGGGCCAGAATCCAGACAGCCAGCTTCACCTTCAGCTTATGTGACAACCCAGTTGGTAAGACTGTTACGTACAGAAGAGATCACCAGTGTGCAGTTACCTTTGCCTTACCTTTCTGTGTCTTGAAAACTCTCCATTCCAACTGATGACAAACTATGAGCCAAACCTCTGGAGCCCAGAGCAGGGCAGAGAGCACTGACAACATTTCAATTGTCCAGCAGAGCTTTTAATCAGTGATGTAGATTTAAAAAGACTTCATACAAATATAGCCAGATGCACACAACTAATGATATCATAGTTCTTAGGGAAATATCCAAGTTTGATACATCCCTAGGCTAAGATAACATCTTACTAACTGTAAAAGATGGATCCTTATATTTACAGACAAATATCCCAGACACCACTCAAAGAAGAAAGTTCTTTTGCACCAGATAAGAATAGTACAAAGTCCCACAACTTGACACACACAGACATGGTCTGTGAGTTGCTCATGCCTAGGTAACACATCTAAAATACAACCTCTACACATAAGCCCCAAGCAACATAAAACAAGGAACTAAGAAGACATTAACTACCTCTAAACTGTCTATAAAGAAGCTCCTCCATGCAAAAGGAGACTAGAAACCCAAAAGCGCATGAATGGCCAAACCATGATTAGGAGTCTACAGATTGTGGATCTATGGACAGGTCTCCTGTGAGATCAGGAGACATTGTGGAAGAGGAGACAGAAAGATTGTAAGAGCCAGTGCAAGACCAAATGCAAATTAATTCTACAAGCTCCTGTTCCCTGGTCATATGAACCTATAGAATTGGTATCAGCATGCACAAGAGCCATACAAGCTCAGCTGGACAAAAACCCAGCACAGAACTCCAGAAATGGGCAGCAGAGCCTAATCTTAGCTGAAGGAATATTGGCAGCCAATGACAGTAGGATGAGGAAAATCTGGCCTACTTTAGGAAAGGGACTCTGGATATAAGTGGTTAAAATGTGATTAAGATTGACTGAAAAATTATGTATGGAACACATAAAAATTCAATAAAAATACTCCATCTTGTGGCTGATGCCACAAGCTTACATCTTCTAGTGGTTAGGAGATGTTATAAGCCACAGTAAGACTCTGTCATATTTAACAAAAAAAAAATGTAATTCATGGATTAACATACCATCCAAACATCTGTGTCTATACCAAAGTAACCTACCATAACAATTAGTACTGTTTAAATACCTATATATCTAATTGCTTGTGCTTCATTCGTAGGATCAAAAGGTTATTCCTGGACAAACTGTCAGCCCATGAAAGGAAACAGCCAGAATTGACCAGAGACCAAGACAACAGCTCCAGAGAAAGTAGACTGTTTTGCTTCTCATCCACCTGTACCCCATTTCTAAGCCTAGGGAACAATCTGCGGAAGAGGGGGCGTGGTAGAATGTAAGGGCCGCGATTGGGGTGAATGGTGAAACTACAACAATATAGTCTGGACACTCATTGTATCAACTTGATTGAACATACAAGCCCGCCCCCCCTGCTGGGCTGTGTGGGTTTGGGCACAACTGCTTGCAAATAGGTTTTGCATGAAGGATGCTTGTACTCATAAATTATCACTTATTGTTAAAAAATGAAGCAAAAACAGAGAAAGATGCAGGAAAGTTATGGCAGAATGCATGATCTGGGATGGGGTGGGGTGGGGGTTGGAAGGAAGGGAAAGGGAAATATGCCTGGAACTGGAAAATGATCTATGAAATACACAAAACATTAATAAAAAAAAAGAGATTTCAGGCCAGGCATGGTGGTGCACGCCTTTAATCTCAGCAGTTGGGAGGCAGAAACAGGCAGATCTCTGTGAGTTCAAGGCCAGCCTGGTCTACATAGTGAATTTTAGGACAGCTGGGGCTACAGGGAGAACCTGTCTCAAAACAAAACAAAACAAAACAAAATAAAGATTTGGGAAGAGGAAGTTGAAAAGGCAGGTTGGAACCATATTGTGGAGAGCCTTGGTTGACTGAGAGTCTGGTTGGAGGTAGTACTAAGAGATTGTGTTCTGTTTTGTTTTGTTTTTACAGAACTAGGGATCTAACCCAAGGCATCTAGCTTGCCAGACCAGAGTTCCACCACAGTAACATACTTAACACTAAACTCCACACTGAGGTGCTTTTTGAGCAAGAAGGGTTGTATTGAAATATTTGTTCTAGAAAAAGCAACCTGATATACTCTGTATGCGAAGAGAATGAAGAGACACACTGAGAAAAGACTGTTTTGGTAACCTAGTTTAGTGGATGTTGGTCAGTGAAAAAATGTTCTTGTGAGATTTGATTTGATTGTGGGGCACTGAGGATAGAACCCAGGGCCTTTCCTGTGCTAAGTACATGTTGTGCTACTGAGTCACACCCCAAACTAAAGTTGAATCTTTTAAATGAAAATAAGAGCTGGTTTGTTTGATATTGTTGGATTGGGTTTATTTTACTGGCAGTTCTCTATTTGCACTTGAACATTGTCTCTTCCTTTTTCAATTTTCAACAGTTGAAGTGTGGCATTTTAGTCCTATAATAGTCAATTGGGTAAATAGTTTTTAAATATTAAATACTGCTTATATCTTAAGTGTTAAAAAATTAAAGGGAACAAAAAGAAAGTAAATCCTGTTCAAAGAACTGACCAAAACAGTAAACTTCTGCATTGAAAGGGTTATAAAAGACTGAGAAAAAGATGCAAGACAGGACTTAATATGTGTGACAGAATCCATGAGCTCTGGTGGGGGGAGGGGCACGAGGGGTGGGCATGGATGGGGAAATGTTGTATGAAATGCACTCAATAAATATTAAAAAAAAGAAAAATTATGTATGGAGCACATAAAAATTCAATAAAAATACTCCATCTTGTCTGTTGGGCTCAGTCGTCTTCAGGGTATCATCTTCTTAGGGACCAGGAAAAATGGTAAAGTAGAAAGTGACCATTGAGCCTGAAAAGATGAATTTATTTCCCGATTATTTTTCATCCACATTAGACTCAAAGAGAGCCATGCATATTTTTCTCAACCTTACTCCTTATAAGACCCTTCCCTGAAATTCAGAGATGTTGAAATTATAGCTACTGAACAATATAACATGAATTCAGAAACATGCACTTGAAAAAATTAGACGAGGGGTGCAGATACTGTTAAATAGTTTTTCTACAAAATCCACGAAGCTCAGACTTACCTAGAAAATTAAGTACTGACTTTGGCTCATTGTAGAGTCTCCTGGTTCACAGGAGAATGGAACCATATGTCACCAGTTAAAATACATCAGTTCTGATTCTTTAAATTGTTTGCTCGATCACAGAACTCAGCAATTGTCAGTCCCCTTAAAGAGAAAAACCTCTCCAGTGGATTCTAGGAATCCATAGCCTTAGGAAAAAACCCAAAACCATCCATTCGGGATAAGAGGTACTGTGGCAGAGCTTTGTCTATTATAAACTCATACTTTTAGTTTAATAGTAAATTTAATTACTGCATCTCCTTCCCCATCTTTGCCTTGAGGTGATCTTGATTTTATAAATAATCTGGGCAGAGCACAGATGTGATGGCTCAGCACTTAAATGTGCTAAGATTTGTATATTTCCTGTTTTCTTACATAGTATTCTTTGTTACACTTCATGGTTTCTCTCCAAAGGGGCTTCTGTAGAATCCTTTGAGTTGGTTCCTAAGCCTGGTGACTTGTGTTTGATTCCTGGAACCCATATGATAGAATGAGGGAACTGATTCCATTGAGTAATCCTCTGACCGCCAGATGAGGGTCATGTCATTTCCTCCCTCCCCAGAAAACTAATCAATCAATAAATGTAAAACAAACACTTGCACAAAAGAAGTTTTTTCACAATGTCAACTACTTTTACATGAGCTGTTTTTCCACTCTCCCTCCATAAAACGCACACGTAATAGGATCATACTCTGGGTCCATAGAACCTGACTTATTAGTTTCACAACCTTATATGATCAGTCTCCCATAAGCTCTAAACAGAATATGGTGACATCACCTGAAAATTATATCAGAATCACAAGATCCAGATCAAGAAGTACCCAATGTTATTATTTTTATCTTCTCAATGACTGCATAGATAGGTCATGCCTTGGGCTTCTCGATATAGCTCCATTGGCAGAGTACTAGTCTTGTGTGCAGCCCTGGGTTCCACCCTATCACTATAGAAACCGGGTGTGGCAGTAGATATCCTGTAATCCCAGCACTCAGGAAATGAAGCAAAAGAATAATCATTGGCCACATAACGAGTTAAGGCTGTTTTAAGGCTCTCTCTAAATAAACAACAAATGTCAGAAAATTCCCCTTTGTAGTATAAATCAAGTATAAACTGTATTCCCTGATAGATGCTATCTTCCTCCAATTTCATCCCATGGTAGACTATTCAGGCAAGAAGAACCAAATCTTTACTTTGCATTGAAATACCTATGCAGATCTTTCAGTATAGAAATCTACCAGACCACTGAATGTGATTCCAGAAAGTACAGATGTGTCAGTACCTTCATCTACCATGGACCCTGTATAGGTTATTGAGTGCATGTGCCACAATGCTAAAGAAACCAACTCAAAGGATTCTACAGAAGCCCGTTTGGAGAGAAAACATGAAGTGTAACAAAGACTACTATGTAAGTAAACAGGAAATATACAAATCTACTTCTGTTATTTAATTAATAAACTCTGTTATTCCAGAGTTTTTGGCAAAATAAAAATGTTTGAAAAAGAAGTTTAGCAGCATGAACAATATGTTATTGTTTCTGAGAACTAACCGAGATTCAAAGTCTGACCTTGTGATCAGCCCAAGCTTAGATACACGCTCTGCCGTACTATGCCAGCCAAATATAGAGTTAGAATTATCACCCTAGAAATAAGAACAAAAACCCAAATGACACCTATATCATATGCTCAGTCTTGGGAGAAGGCAATTCTCTAAGAATAGAAGACTGCCCAGAGTGGAGAGGAGCAGGAATTCATTGGGTATGCTTAGAAGGTCACTCACCATTTAATTCTATTCAAGTGACCACATTTTAATTTAACAGAGCATGATGAAATTTGTGATACAGAATTCAGTACAGACAATTTCAAAATCATGCTGATCAAACAGAAAAACCACTTGGGATTTGGATATCTTTCCTTCTCTGGCTTTATTTTAATAGCTATGAAAAACAAAAATACAGCACCTTTACATTTCAAAGTAAACAGAAAATATATTCTATTCCCCAAATGGCTCCCATTATGGAGCCTCTCTACAGCATGGCTGGCTGCAAAAGACCTTGGTGTGTTTTCTCTGTAGATCACAAACTGTTCATATTTATGAGTGTTTTGGATTTCCTCTGAAAAATTGAAGTGTGAACAGCAGGGAGTTGGTTATAAAGGTATTTTCTCCTCAGAAAATAATCCAAATAAAGAAAAACAATATTTAATGATCTAGCCTGCTGTGGGCAGAGCCACAAAATAGATGTTATATTATGCACCAATACTGGGACCTGGTTTGAGTTGTAAAAGCAGTCCACAAGGTTTCTTCTTTTAGGCAGGAGGCTACTTTAGTGCATTGCAACAAACACTTCTTTAAAGGAAAGCAAATAATTTTGGTTCCCCTAAACAGGTTTGAAATGAGTTGGCGAAGGCACAGTGGCTGAATTACAAATATGACAGATACACAGTCATGGTGGAGTTCAGGAGTTGGGGGTGTGGTGTTTTCCAATCCTGTAGGCTTCCAGAAAGAATTCAGAATTGGTGGTCTCTCAGTTTGTCACCTTCTGCTCTCTCCCTCTCTTTTCATTCTAGCCTGTACCTTCTGGTCATCCTTGGTATCCTGGCCCCCCTTCCCTCCCTCTTTCCTTCTTTCCCTCCCTCCCTCTTCCCTCCTCCTTCTTCTCCCCTCTTTTTCTCCCTCTCCTTCCTTCCCTCCCTTCCTCCTTTCCTTCCTTCCCTCCCTCCTTCTTTCCCTCCCTCTCTTCCTCTCTCTCCTTCCTTACTTCTTCTTTCCTTCCTTCCCTCTTTAATTCCTTTTCCATCTTTCTTTCCTTGCCATATTCTTCATTCCCTCTCTCACTCTTTTCCCTTTCTTTACTTCCTTTATCTTTCCTTCCATACTTCATTCTGTTTCTCCATCTCTCTCTGTCCTTCTGTCCCACCTTCTTACCCACAATCCAGTCTTCTCAACCATTGTCCCACCTTACACACACTCCACTATAATTTCACTTTGGTATCTCCAAGATGTAGTAAAGGATCTTGTATACTATAGGAAAGACAAGAGAAATACCACAAAAATGATGTTAATCATCTACAAGAAACTATTACAGAGAATGTAAAGTTGTGGAAGAACATTCTGGAAATCTGAGTGAAGAAGAACCGGGGCAAACCCTTTGGTGGTGCAAAGGCTCTGTCAATTTTTTATCTGGCTGCCATGACAGGTTTTCATGGGTAAAATTTATCCATCTTGGTAAGGAAAATCTCTGCACTTTGTGTTGTGTATTTCACACCTCAATGAAAAAAGAATTAAAAAACTAAAGAGTGAGTTTTGTTTCCTATTGAACCAAACATCTTTCTGTCCAGCACTGCTGCTTGACATACTTTTTGGGGTGTGTGTGTGTGTGTGTGTGTGTGTGTGTGTGTGTGTTTCCGTGTATGGGGGCATGGTATGGTATGCATCCACTTGCCCCCTTGATAGTAAATCAAAACATTCTGTCAGATCATTACTTCAACACTCTTCTGTATTATACTTTATAGAGATAAGACTCCATCATAAGGCATTTAATCATTCTCCTATAGAAAGACATGTACATGATTCTGTGTTTCTAGCCTCTACAAATAACAATGCTGAACATATTTGTAGCTAATTATATACTCCATATATGGTGATTTTCTATACAGTTAAAAATATTAGACATGTACATGATTCTGTGTTTCTAGCCTCTACAAATAACAATGCTGAACATATTTGTAGCTAATTATATACTCCATATATGGTGATTTTCTATACAGTTAAAATATTCTTGTAAGTGTATTTTGAAATTTTCTGCTTTTATGAAACCTCTGTTGACCCCTCCAGCAGAATAAAAATATTATATGCTGTATATTTGAGTGATGAAATGAAAATCATATTTTTTACAATAAAAGACAAGGCACTTTAGAAAAGATACTGAAAAAAATAAAGAACCCTACTCTTGCTTTCTGTCCTTTTACATAGACCAATATATCTTCTTAATGGAGTTTCCATTTTTTAAATTCATTTAAGCATCTGGGAGTTTTTAAAATGATTTGAGAGGTTACAGTAGAGATGAAATTTTTATCATAAATAACGCAAACCTATTCCATAAGAATATAAAGAATATAAAGCCTTTCTTATTCTTTCAATAGAGTCATATTATTAAACCAATTATTCTCCATTGTAAGCTGTAGTGTTTCTTTTTTTTTTTTTTTTCATTATTTATGAATGAAGGAGGACATAGTCTGATTCCAAGGAAACCAAGAGCTTTCTCAGGGAAAATGTAGGACTGAAATCATATGGGAATGCAGGTGTTTTGTTGAATGATAAGGAAAATACCAAAACAGAAGCCAAGCTGAGTCATTTCCAGTCCCACCTGTGCACATGTAAAGCATTAATGCAAAAAATATCAAATATTCATCGTATTCAGTTTTCTTTGGTTTGGCCTACTTCAGACCTAGGAAAGCAAGACTGATTTTAAGGACAAGGATTTCTGGCAATACTGAGGCCAACTATGAAACACTTTTACATAAAATGGGAAAATGCAGAAGATAGAATCTTCTCAGAAAATGAAAAATACTGAAAGTTCCTATGAGGAGGTGGTCTCCGAGGTCTGATGAATATTAGTCATCTCAAGGTTTATTTTAAGGTAGGACACTTGAATAATAGATGAAAACCATGTGTTTGCTCCTCTAAGATTTCAGAAAACTGAGTAGTTTCATGTACATCAAAGTGGAAGCATTTAGTTAACAGGGAAAACCCAAATGGAAAGTGACTGATTGAATGACTGGCTTAAAGGGTCCACTTGCTTCAAAGACAACTTTAAGAAATCTTTCTTCTTTCTTTTTCTTCTCCTTTAGTGTGTGCATGCTTGTGTGTGTGTGTGTGTGTGTGTGTGTGTGTGTGTGTGTGTGTGTGTGTGACCCAGCATGTGCTTGCAGGTCATCGGACAACACTGTCAAGTCTCTTGTCTTCTACACTATCTGACCAAATATCTTTCTGGTTGTTCACCATGGCATACACCAGACTTGCTGTCTCCTTATGTGAGGGTTGGGATGACAGAAATATGTACCAACACATCTGTATCTTATGTGCATCCTGGGGTTTGGAGCTTAGATCCTCATACCTACTTCAAAAAGACTTTACAGAGCCATCTCCTCAGCTCATTTCATTTTTTTCCTACCATGACAAGCTACAATATCTAAGAAAACTATCTTACCATGTGAATTCTTTCTACACAAATTAAAAATAACACTCCCTTTAAAAATCATCTATGCCAAAGAGTAGATGTGGAAAAGAATGTGAGGATCAATATCATGCAGCAAAGCAGTTGTTAATTTAATTTACTTTATTTTATGTGTTATGAGTGTTATACCTGCATGCATCTAAGTATATTTGTGTGGTGAACTGCCTGTGGAGGACAGAAGATGGTGTTGGATCCACTGGAACTAGAGTTACAGATGACTGTTAGCCATCAAGTGGGCACTGGGATTCAAACCCAGGTCTCCTAGAAGAACCGCCAGTGCTCTAAATCACTGAGCCATCTCTCCAGCCCTTTCCATGGGTTCCTGGGTAAATCATGTTGTTTTATCTGACTTTCACGAATGTTCTGTCTAAATACCAGTGTCTTTATTACAACACACGTTTAATGTAGACATCACTAAATCTACATTTTCTGCACAGTGATTTGTGGCTGAGCAAGAAAATGGAGAGGAGCAAGCACACAAGCTATAACTTTTTTACATGTTGGCCATATTCTAGAGAGATTTCAGTGCAGAATTAATACCAGAAGAAAGCTTCAGAAATAGATTTGTCTTATTAATTATCTTCTTTGCAGAGGGTGTCATAGGAAATGAATTTGATTATTTACTTCTATTGTTTCTCAAACCAGATGGGAGAATCTTGTGAGTGTATCAACTTTGGGTAGTTGTATCATTTGGTGAGAACTATGGTTGCATTTACAATAGTGTCTAGTGCTTCAGTTGGAAAAGAGGATTAGCTCTAGCTGCCTCCAATTCCTTTGTAAGAGGTTGTCCATACCAAATCATACAACTTACACAGCATTTTTAAGATTAGCTTCCCATTTAGTATTAATGCTATGTTTTAAAATGATCTCATTAAAATGCTTTATAGGCCATATCTAGTGCGCATGGAATGATATGAGTTGGACAAAATTCCTGAAGAGTTTAAAGTAAATAATTCATCTTACTAGGATTTAATGATATTAGTTTTTTTTATATTTCCCTATTTCTATAAAGGAATAAAAATATTTAGTCAGTATATTCAATGTAGACCATCATAATTTTTATAGAATCATTTACAAAGTTATATACAATACTTGAAATATCCCATGTGCATTTTTTCAAGCTTTGAATGCTATGGTAATTCCTTGCATTCAATCATATTTCCAGAGATTTCACATTGATCATAATTCCCCTCAGGTTTTCTAGAAAGGACGTCATGCTTGTTTGAATGTGGATGGAGTTTCACAGAGAAATCTTTCTCCAGTAATGTTCTCACTTTTCTAAGAACCAACTATTTGTAATGATGTCAGTTACCAACAAGGGGCTTCAGATGGCTAAACAATTGAAACAAATATGTCAGCACTGGCAGACTTTGTTCCAACCTTATGGTATAAGCTTGGCTGTAGCTAATTTGGAAGAACTGGGAATGTTTATAAAGTCAATAATATTGTTTTATCAGAGCTGGTGATGGAAGCCAAGTCCTAACACACAACAGGGCAGGTCAGATTTGCAACACTGAGCTGCAGCTCAGGCATATAATCACAGATTGCCTGCTTTAGTATGTGAATACTGTGCATACCCCCCTCTCCCCTGCAGTTGTCTCCCAGTGTTTAAAGGCTTAGGCTGAGTGTTAAGAGAGACACAAAACAAAGTCATCTTAATTTAAAAAATAGCAAAATAAGAAATAATGCCTAAAATGAAAAACAACTTGAAGCCCCAAGGGTTCTTGAAACACATCAAATTGAATTGAATTGCGTTTGGGTCTTTCAATAGAAGTTTCCAATTTAACAGAAAGAAAGAAAAAAAAAAAACATGAGTGTTGGGGCCAACATCTAATCCCAGCATTTTGGAGGTAGAGGCACGAAGGACCATGAATGTTAGGGCAGTCTGCGCTATGTAGGACACATATAATAAAAGGCCAAAATAAGAAGAGGAAAGGAAGGGAAGGAAGGATAAAGAGAAGGGGAGCAAGAGTGGGAGAAAAGGGGGGAGAGAGAGGGAGGAAATGAAAAGAAAGGAAAAATCAAGGAATGGAGTGAAGGTAACAAAATATATAAGCAATAGTAGAAAATTATGTTTCAATGAAAATCCTCCATCTTTATTACCAAAGAGAATTTATCTTGTGTTCATTCATATATTCATTAAATATGTTTGAGTATATGAGCGTGGAAAATTCACAACCTGGGAACATTAGTCAGTATTGAAATACAAAGCCTCTCCAACTAATTCCAACATTGCTGGCTGGCCACATCATACTAGTGAGCCAGAAGAAATTTTTCTTGAAAGAAAAAACCTTTGCTATGACTGTTGACATTGTGAAATGGACATGCCATGTAGGAAGACGTGCTCACTTATACATATTCCTTGCTCTGATGTATAACCACCATCATCAGATGACACATATAATATAATGAATCTTCCATGTCCAAGGGTTCTGCATCTATATCATCAAAAACCATGGGTTGAATATACTGTGCTTTATTATGCAAGTGTGTGTTCTGTGTGTGTGTGTGTGTGTGCGCGCGTGCGCGCACGAGTGCATGCGTGCACCACAGCAACAAGAGGACAATCTCAGGTGTCCACCTCCTTTGACAAATGGTTTCTCATTGGCTTGCAAATCCCACCTTCCACTTGCTAAGAATCCAACGTAGGCTCCTTAGGATGCCGCATAATTGTCCTCTATTCCTCTAAGTCTCTCTTCACACATCTAGTCTTCTCTGTCTAGTAATAAAAGTAAGTGTTGTGTTCTAGTTGGCATTTTTGTAGTTGTAATATGCAACATGACCCAAAGCAACATTTGAAAGGAACTCTGTCAGGTCACAATCCATCTCTGAGGGAAGGCAGGATAGAAATGCAAAGCAGAAATATGGAGGTTGCAAATGAAGCAGAGACAATGGTGGTGTAGTGCTTAGGGGCTTGCATTCCCTGGCTGAGTCAGCTCTCTTTCTAAAAACAACCCAGGCCCACCTTCCTAGGATGGTCCCTGTGGGCAGGGGCAATGAACAATTAGTAAAATGTCTAACAGACATTCCCACATGCAAATCTGATGGAGAAAATTCCTCAATTGAGGTCCCCTCTTCCCAGGTGTGTCAAGTTGACCAAGTCAAGATTATCCACCACACTTAACATGCTTCAAGGCCTAGTTCCACTGTTTATTTCTGAGCTACTTACCCAAAATTAAATCTCCGTGCCTGTTAAAATTCATCGTTGTCATCCTGTGTTTGACCACATTTGGAGCACTGATCCCACAGTATTATGAACAGCATCTCTTCTACCATAAAATGTTCAGGCAGAGAAAACACTCAACTAACTCAATGCTCTGCATTGGGATGATCCTGCACTGGTATTGGATGAAAAACTAGGAACATGTTTCCAAGACATTGTTGTACCTGAAGAATATACTGAAGAAACCTCAAATTTGTTTAACAAGCAGAGGTTAAAGACTATGAGAGTTGCAGGACATTTATCTGAGGGAACACTTTTTATCAAAACTTTTTCCATAGTGAAGCAAATAATAAATAAATATCTGCTTTCACTTTATGCTTTTGTGTTGATGTTCCAGTTTTGCTAGAACAGTTGCCTGGGAGCCCCTTAAGCTATATCTATGCCTCTACCCATAGGACTGCCAGTTCCCTCCTGACCTTTCATAAGTAGTAACAAACCTGTCTTTATGCATATAAGTGTATACACAGAAAAACACAGAAAGACAGACAACAGATGAGAGAGAGAGAGAGAGAGAGAGAGAGAGAGAGAGAGAAAGAGAGAGAGACCATTGTTTTGACTAATCTGGCAGGCTGTTTTCTATATTTAATGTGAAAGGAAAATACTGTCTCTTAGTATAACACCCTGAAAATAGAGATGAAGCATTTAATTCTTTATTGTTTATAAATAATTTTCATGTAATAAGTCAGTTCTCCCTCGAGACAGTTCTTTTATGCTAATGATAATGGAGTTTGGTAAGCCTGTTGGCTTCTTGGGCCTCTGGCAAAAGGAAAATGGGCAGAATTCCCTTGTCTCTGCGTCATTTACCTTGTGAGGATTCATTTCTGATGAAAGAGGAAGCAGGCCAGCACCAGGTCTCCCCATCTGCTCACATTAAATGCACACAATTTCCTTCTGTGAGCATTTTCTCCAATATCTGACCATCCTCTAATTGCATTTTTATGACACTTTTTTAAAAAGAAAGTTTGGGCTCACTAAAATGTCAGAAGACATTCTTTGTGGAAGAGCAGTTAATATTGTAATTCTTCCAAGAAGAGGGCTACATTTATTGGTGGGGAATCTAATCACATATATCTTTCATTTGTCTAAGTCCTTTGTAGGTGTATCTTACTGACTTATGCAATATGACCCAGCAATACATTTCAGTTGTGAACAAATGTGCCTTCACTACCTGCCTTTGACTTGGGATGGGTAAGTCTTTTCTGTGGGTTTGGGCTGAAATTGATGATCTCATGGACTACACTTATTTAGGTAGATAAGAACACAGTATCCAGGGGGAAACATGCATTATTTTTTGTTTACATAGCTTTTGGAGGGCAAGAGGGAGAAAGTTTTCCTGGTTATCAAGTCTTTTTGTTCCTTTTTGAAGATTTCAATCACAGTTCTACAGAGAGAAATATTCAGCACAATATATAGGACCCCAAAGTTTCCACCCGCAAGCAATTAATTTCTTTGCCTGTATTATGAGAGCATTTGCAAGCTGCTGGAAATCCAAGTACTTGTCCTTTGAAATCACTCTTAAAGACCAGCTCCCAGTTGTCCCTCAACATGAACGATGTCACAGGAGGTACCAATTTCATGTGAAATATTGGCAGTTGCCTGTAGAAAAGATCAATATCACACATTGCAAATGAGAAACAGGTATGTTTGGGAAAAGAAAATGTCTTCCTTGATTATTTCTGCTTCACTGACTTGTCTTTAGAGCCAGCTTTCCATAGGAGCCCAGTGATTATTGACACTGAGCATCCTGGACCAGCCATCTCATGACCACATAGACACTTGGCCTGTCAAAGATCACTATAGTTTTCATTTGTTCCATACATGAACTTTCTCCCTGTAAAGGCCCTTATAATACAGGAAGTATGGGGTCCTGAAAGCCATATTCAACCCTAATCTTGCAATCCTTACTCCCTTTCACAATTTTTGCTTATGAAATATTTCTTTCTATGCTTTCTTGATTCGATAGTCTATCAACTGGAAAGAAAGAAATACATATATCTCTAAGTTGTAAACTTGCTATGGTATCACATGACAGAGATTTGTGGATTGTACACCAAATTAAACTACAATGTATGTTAAATTAGTGTTGATATATTTATCCCATTACTTAATAAACAGTTAGAAAATACCTCAAGAGAAAACTATCCAATTTATCATCCACAAAGACATAGGGTAGGCAAAGAAAGACAAATATTAAATATTATCAATGCTTTAATATATTATTCACATGTTAAAAAAAGTCTTGACTCCATAGGCCTTAACACAAATGACAGTATGCAAGAAATCTAGTGGAGAGCTATGGGAGGGTGCCAATGGGGATGTGGGTATACAGAACATTAAGACGTTCTATATGAAACACACAAAAATTCAATAAAATTGCTAAAAAGTAGGATTGGGGAAGAGATAATACTAAGGTTGTTTGACAAAGCCATATGAAACCTATTCTTTTATGAGCTTCCTTTTTGCTTACTGTTTTTCTTATATTTGTCTGTGCGTGTCTATGTGAGTGACTATCATGGATCTACAGGGACCCACAGGGGTCTGAAGAGAGTATCCGATTCCTTGGAGCTTGGAGGTACAGGAAGTTGTGAGGTACATGATGTGGGTTATGGGAGCTGAACCATGGTTCGCTACAAGAGTAGCAGATCCTGTGTATTAATTAGTTTTCTGTTGCTATGACAACACTGACCAACAACTTACAGAAGGAAGAGTTTATTTAGCTTATGATTCCAGAGCGTTAAGTGGGGAGGTATGGCAGAAGAGGTAGTCAGAGTAGAAAGCCAACCAATCCCATCTTCGAGGAATCACAGGAAAGGGAGAGAGACAGGACATCTGGCAAGGGTTTAAAACTCTCAAAACGCCAGCTCTAGGGAAATGATTCCTCCAGCAGGGCCACACCCATTAAAGGCTTCTTGACTCTCCCAAAAGAGTGCCACAAAATAGAGTTCAAGGGCCCAAATACATAGATCCTATAGGCACTCCCACTTAAACCTCCATGAGCCATCTCATTTAAACCACTGAGCAATTCTTTAGCCCCCTAAGGTTTTTAAAATCACATATTAATATGTGCATAAATTGACACCACATATATACATAATTAGCTATCCATTAAGCATAGAACCATCTCTCCAGCCTTAAGAGGGGTTTTAGGCATTGTGCTGCAAGAGTGGTTCCTATGAGAAGAGAATTATTACTGCATCATGCTGTTTCTATCATATACTACATATTTATAATATTATATGTGTTTATCATTTGTCAATAGCTATAATTTCTTAGTGTGGGTCTTTTTATACTTCCAATTTTTAGATAAGATAATGGACTGTACAGATGTCAAAGAAACTTCTAGGCTTGTGAGAGGCAGAATAGGATCCAAAAATGGGTTTTCTGTTTACAATTATTCCATTTATGAATGAATATAGTGAAACACATGCTCAGTATGTGATTATGCTATTAAGGATCTGGACTGCTAAAAAGCAGTTCTGTCCACACTTGACAACAATAATGAGAATGTGTAAATTCACCTACACACCCCACATTATGTAGATTTGTTGTTGTTTTTTTTTTGGTCAGCCAAGGAGTATAATACATTTCTTTCAAATAAATTTCAACATTTCAAAAGTCTTTTCATTATGTTCTTGAATAAACAGAAACATGGGTACCAGTTGTAGAAACAGAACATTCGATAAATGGTAGGGAAATTAGTCAGATTCTGCCTACAAATCTATTTCCATCCTTCCCAATATCTACCCACTCTGTAAAAGCAGAGAATTTTATGACATAATATAACCTTTTAACTATTTAATATTGTCTCTAAAGTATACGTCTGTGCATTTAGTCCCATTATTCATTTGTAAATGGGTAGATTAGCAAGATCTGAATATATGTGTTAAAGTACTGGTTTTATTTATGTACTTCTATTCTGCTACTGCCAGAACTACACAATTTAGTCCATTATGGTTACTCATATTTAATGAGTAGGAGTAGGGATTTACTGTAATATGGGACTAATGAACTTCAGCGTTGCCAGTGGGCATATCCTATACTTTGTATTTATTTTTTGTCTTTCTACAAAATTATGGTGGTTGTAGGTGGCTCTCTAAGTATGATTCTATAAAGATGCTCGGGCTGACTTTCAGGTATTAAAAAGAGCCCATTGTCTTCAAAACAGAGTATAAAAATGGCATTAACATATTTGAATCAAGCCTAGAAAATACATTCTTGGGAATCCTGGTTTGACAACAGCCTGGACTCTTTTATAGTTCTGCATAGCCTGAGACACTGTCTCAGAAAATAAAAAGAAATCACACTTCAACTTGAAGGGGATTGGTGGTTATCTTTCCAGATGGCTCACATACCTACCTACTCATAGGAATTTTACACCTTCAAGACATGCACTCTCATTTACAACTTGCATTCCAATAAGCAGGGGGTGGGGGAGGCTCAAACAAAGAACCTCATGGGGCTGGAGAGATGGCCTAGCGGTTAAGAGCATCGACCGCTCTTACAGAGGACCCAGGTTCGATCCCCAGCACCCACATGGCGGCTGAGAACCGTCTGAAACTCCAATTCCAGGAGAACTCCAGTTCCAGGGGAATCCGACACCCTCTTCTGACCTCCGCGGCATTGCACGACACGGGTGCACACACCTGCATGCAGACAGTACATTCATACACATACCGAAATAAATAAAAATTTAAAAAAAAAAGAAAAAAAAGAATCTCATTTCAGTTCCCATGGATATCTCTGGATTCAGTAGTTGTACTTAAATCAGGAGACATTACTAATTTCTTTCAAGGACACTGTTCTAAACCTCCCTAGACCTACAGTTCGCTGTTTGCCAATACTGCCCTGATTTACAACCACTTTAGGACACCACTTTAGACACCATGCGAGTGATTTCCAAGCACTCTACTCTATGCTTTGTGCTCCAACTCCTTTCCTTCCTTGTCCCTTGAGGACCCTGGAAATTCATATTTGTCTCACTACTGTAATAAAACAACTGACAGGAAGCAATTAAGGAAGGGAGTGTTTATTCTGTGTTACAGGTGGATGGGATGTGTTTTATCCTGGTGGGTAATCATTAGTGGGAGACGAGATGGTCACATTGCATCCACACCAAGGAAACTGTGAAAGATGAGGTACTCATCTCTTTCCCCCTTTTTATCATTCCAAGACTCTCTCCTATGGAAAGTTGCCTCCCAAATTCAGGTAGGACCTTCCAACTTCAATTAACCCAATCTAGACAATCACTCACAGACATGTTGTAAAACCCACCTCCCTCCATATGGTACCCCAAACCCTGATAAGACTTTGTTATGTTCCTAATGAAGAGCCTCCTGTCAGTTCTCCTTTCTTCCAGGATAAAGGCTGCGACTGCCTCCTCTGCTGCCCTTGGGCTTGGAGCATGTTGACACCAGGGTCTTTGCACATGAAGATTCCTTTCTGCAAGACAACTTATCAAAACCCTCTGCCAACCAGGTTATAAACTACCAGCAGACAGGTATCAGGCCTGATTTTAGTTTTTACTCATTATTGTGGTAATCTATGACATGGTACAAAATGGGGGCATAGGTGTATGCATGGGAGATCAACAGCTGTATGTATGTGTGAGCATGCATACAAACACATACCACAGACAAGGAAGAGCACAGTCCTGTTACTAGTATATACATCCACCTCTCTACACACACACACATACACGCACACACATACTCACACACACATACACACACACACATTGTAAACCCACATAAGTGTTCAAACACATATGTGAATGAACACATATTAGCTATAAAAATTATAATTTATATAATATTTAGTAAACAGTGATACTTTTGGCTAATGGTTTGTTAAGACTTTGAGTGGTTTCTGTCACAACCACAACTAGGGATCATTTTCTTTCTTTAATCTTATACAGTAACAAATGATGGAAGCAGAAATTGAATAATGTAGAAATGCAGTTATAAATTTGCTTATAAATGTACAAACACTGGGAGGCCCTTCCTAAGCCAAATACATTGCCAAGCTCCGGGACATCCTAGGTGTCACCCTGACAAGCAATAGCGCTTCTATGGCTGAAGAAGACAAGAATTCCATCCCTTACACAAGCCAGGGCTCAGAAAAATAGAAGCGTGCAAAGAATTTGTCTGCATTTACTAGCAAGTTCACACAAAAAGACCCAGTCACTGAGGTGAATATCCTTTCAGTCTTACTTTGCATCAAATTACTGTGAGCACAACGCATTCATAATGGACATTAAATTGAAACTTTGACATCAATATTGATTTTCCTTTTGCCTTAAATTTCAGTTTTGATCAGCATTGATCCAATCTTTTACTTAAATGTTTTAGACTTTTTGAAACTTCAGCAGGTGTAGGTTTTGTGATCCATTTTTCTAAAATAAATTCACATTAAAATACTGTGTATTTCAGGGGCTGGAGAGATGGATCAGTGGTTAAGAGCACTGACTGCTCTTGCAGAGGACCAGAGTTCAATTCCCAGCACCCAGAGGGTGGCTAACAACTACTCTTAACTTCAGTTCCAAGGGATCCAATGCCCTCTTGTGACCTCTGCAGGCACAGCATGACACTAGTGCAGTTACATACAGGCAGGCAATACATTCATACCCACAAGATAAAAATAATAAATCAAATATTTTTTTAAAAGAAAACATTCTGTATTTTAATTATGCAGTTACATTTTTCATGGGAGGAAAATTTTCAATAATAGCAGCTCATCTCCATAATTGTGAGGTATTTCCTGGAGAAACTTGAATAAAAAAATGTCTACATAGTCCAAGCAGGGCAGCAAGGAAAGTTGCAACTTCACATAAGTTCAACTTGGAGAAGCAAGGTGTTTGTTGTTGTTACCTTTTGGAGTATGGGGAAGGTAATACTTGGATCAGGAATCACACAAAGGCAACGGATCTGCATCACAAAAATCCCACCCAAACTTGCAGCTCTCCTATCTCCTCTCTGCAGAACTGCTCCCTGTTTTCAGAATCTTGGGGAAAGAACCTCCTTTATCTTGTAACTTTCAGAGTTCCCAGGCTTTGGAGGTTTGGTGTTACTTCTTGAGTCTTAGAAGCCTCCCTGCCACCTTTAGGAGGAAGTTTCCATTTACTGGCAGTTACTACCCAACCCCTATGTGTACTATGCCATTCAGATCTCTACCACATCCTCTGATATTTTTCTGAAATATTTAGAAAGATAGTAAATGCAAGAAAATGATCATAAAATTTGTAAAATGCTAAATTTGAACCATATGTTCTAGCATACTCCAATGATTCGTCCTTTTCTTCTCCTGCCTTCTCTGAAAATCTTAGAGTTTTAATCAAAGTTAACTATACTGAAATGTGAATAACTGTTTTTACAAGATCTACATGGAACAACTAATTAATTAAAGAACAATGCAGGACGACAAGTTTAAGCTGGGAACTTTCCTGAGGACAGATTTTATTCATGCAGATGGGAGAAATCTTCATTTGAGAAGAATCCATTTTTCTGAGCAGAATCCATGAGCAGAATCCACATCCCTTTTTGTAGTAATTTTAGTGTTTAATAACCTACAAATGCAGGACAACCTGGAGTTTAAGGAAACTCTCACAGGGCTAGAGAACTCTCAGAAGCTAAAAGCAATGGCTGCTCTTGCAGGGCAACTGGGTTTGACTCTCAGGACCCACAATGTGGTTAACAACCTTCTGTAACTCCAGTTCCAGGGGATCTAACGCTCTATTCTCTCTTCTGAACTCCCTGGGTACTGAGCAACACAGTTGTACTTAAATATGTGCAAACGATACACTCACAGCCATAAAATAAAATGAATGAATAAAATTTTTATTAAAAAAATATAGCCGGGCATGGTGGCGCACGCCTTTAATCCTAGCACTTGGGAGGCAGAGGCAGGCGGATCTTTGTGAGTTCAAGGCCAGCCTGGTCTACAGAGTGAGTTCCAGGACAGCTGGGGCTACAGGGAGACCCTGTCTCGAAAAGACAAATAAATAAATAAATAAATAAATAAATAAATAAATAAATAAATAAATAAATAAAAATAAAAAGAACACTCTCACACCGAACTTGTCTTTGTCAAGGATGAACCTTGAATATTTTCACAGTGTGGCCAAGGTTAACTTCCTCTCACAGCTTTACAATTTCCACACCTTTTCAGTTCATTCATTTTTTATATTTGTGTTAAATAATCTACCTATTTGGGTTTTCTCTACATGTTATATGCTTATCCTATGTATAGGGTAGTTGTCATTTACTTTCGTGCCTGTGGTCCTTAACTCTCCAATTACATTGCAAGTACATTGTGGATTACATTTAAAGGCTTTTATAGCCAACTTATCCTGGATTTCAAACAAAGTAATAAGGTGTTTGTACCATATTAGTATACAGTCTCCCAACATTTTCATTTATTTTGAAATTAAGAGACCCTAGAATGCAAAATGAAGAATCACATATTACTGTATTTTTGTTCTTCCCCTCCAAGTCACTGCACAAAGCATTCTCCTAGCAGCTAAGATGAACTGGAGGGATTTAAAAAAATACTAACTGGGTGAGAATTTCAGAGATTTTTAACATAAGGTAAAAGTAATTTCTTTTTCTTGGCAGATGAAAGGAATATAAAACAACAGATTGGTTTTCTGGGTGTGAATGTCAGGATGAGAGAAATATAGAGACACGTATTGTAGATGAGAAAACCAAGTTCTCATGAATCATGAGCCATGTTCAAGTGCTGAAGCTGTGGAGACTTCACCTCCAGAAAATATACATGAAGTACAAGTTGCATATTTGATCTTCATCATTTTTTTCATTTTTTATATTTTTGTCCAACTTAATAAACATTTTCTCTTGCGCATTCCATGCCTCCTGTCTGTTCCAACAATCTACTTCCTCATATTTTATTTGCTTTAACAGATGAAAGACAAACAAAAATAGGCTAGATGTTTTCAGCTAATCTGGAAGAGAAGCCAAAGCTCATGTAGTAATGTTGGCCATTCACTCGAGTCTGGGTTACAGAACATTATATTTGTATACCCTATAATTCTCCACAAGGATAAATATGGTTGTATAGAACCGAATATCTGTACTGCTCTCTTCTGACATCCTGAGTATTGATTTCTCAACTGGCAACTCCTAGATCATTTTCTCTCCTTGTAAAACTTGGATCTTATTGTCTCCCTACTTCACGTACTTTTCTTGGTGTTGTGACCAAATACCTGACAAGAAGCAATTTAACGGACAAATAGTTTCTTCTGGCTCACAGTTTCATCATGATGAGAAAGACATGACATTAAGCAGGTATGAATGACAGTGTCCCCCCATAGGCTCCAAGTATTTAGAAAATCTTGGTCCCAGGTTATGGAACTGTATTAGGATGCCTTAGAAGGTTTGCCCTTGCTGGAGGAAGCATTTCTCTGGGTGTGGTGGCTTGAATGAGAATGTTCCCCATAGGCTTTAAATAGTCAGACATTTTGTCCCCATTTGGTGGCACTGTTTTGGGAGATCTTAGAAGGTGTGGCTATCCTGGAGGAAGTACTTCACTGGGGGTGGGCTTAGAGACTTCAACAAGTCTTGCCAGCCTCAAGTTGCTCTCTCTATCACTGCTTCCTGGGATCACTGGAAGATGTGAACCTCTTCTTTCTGCGACAGCTCCTGCTACCATGCCTCCCTGCCATGATGGACTCTAATTCCCTGAAAACTTCAATAGTAAAATCAAATAAACTCTTCCTCTTTTAAGTTCCCTTGGTCATGGTGAATTTTTTTTTAATTTTCACTTTTTTATTGATGCTTTGTGTATTTCATACATCATTTTCCAATTCAGTTCAGGCATATTTACCTTTCCCTTCCCCCCACCCCACCCCACTCCATCCCAGATCATGCATTCTGCCATAACTGTTCTGCATCTTTCACTCAGTTTTTTTTTTAATTTTTTAACAATAAGTGGTAATTTATGAGTTCAAGCATCCTTCATGTAAAACCAATTTGCAAGCAGTTGTGCCCAAACCCACACAGCCCATGGGTCCCACCATCCAGCAGGGGGGACTTGTATGTTCAATCAAGTTGATCAATTGAGTGTCCAGACTATATTGCTGTAGTTTCACCACTCACCCCAATCACGGCCCTTACATTCTACCACTCCCCCTCTTCTGCAGATTGTTCCCTAGGCTTAGGAAAGGGGCACAGGTGGATGACAAGCAAAACAGTCTACTTTCTCTGGAGCTGTTGTCTTGGACTCTGGTCAATTCTGGCTGTTTCCTTTCATGGACTGACAGTTTTCCAGGATAAACTTTCAATCACTTTACTAATGGCATTGGGTTTTCTCAGAGCAACAGAAAAGTGAACTAATACTTTGGGGCTGGACCTTACAGAGTTTTAAAAACTTACTGGATCTCCTTTCTGTCTCCACTCTCTGCTTCCGTGCCTGCAGAGTGGTGAGCTCACACTTCCTGTATATCTCTACGCCAATGAAAAGCTGTGTCATTTCTTTCTCAGCTGTTATGTTGGTGACGTTTTGACATGTGGAAAATACAAATATCTTTCCCATAGTTAGTTTTAAGATTTAATTGCAAGTATTTGACAAAAGGTATTATATTATAATATATATATATATATATCATATATGATATCCCATCCCCCTCCCCCCGGTTTTATTTCAGGGTTTTGGTTTTTGACCCATTAGTCCCAAAAAGGCATTTGTTAGTACATGTGTACCTATAGGCAGGAATCAATGTGCAGATTTCATCACATCAATTCACCCAAGCTATTTGGGTGACTATATGTCATTAACTTGGGAAGCACAACTCTAATTTTTATGTACAATCACCTATAGGTAAAAAGAGAATGTCTACAAGATGATAATGTACAACGAAAAATTATAGAGAACATTTGTATGTGCCATGCCCCACAAGTTATTGTTTACGAAGATTTTAAGGAAAACAAATGTGGACGGCACAGCAATTTATATTCCAATTAACTAAGGTGTGATTACCGTTTTTATCAAACCTTTATTTTTAGTTTATTTTTTTTACCTTTAACACAATGTTGTTTAATATTACACATAATCTACATTTACTAAATCCTAAAACACCATGTAACCTATAGACAAAGTCTGAGAAAAATTGCAACTTGTGAACTACATCAATTAAATCTACTTGTCGAATATAGACCCATGTCCCTCTCCCTTCCCTCCCACGCCTCCAAGATTCACATTTCAGGCATTTTCTGGATACAGCTTTCTGCTGTTGTGCATTTTAATATGCATCCCTCTCCACAAGAAATATTTACAAACTGGGTTTCTGGCGCTAGCTGACAATCCGCAGATGAGGGCTATATCATTTGTCATTTGTTTTCTGAGACTGGGTTATTTCATTTATAATAAGTCTTCTAGCTCCATGCCTGGTACACTGCGAAGTCTCATGATTCGTTCTTTAACCACTGCATAGAACTCCATTTGTTAACATGAACCACATTTCTCTATCCACTCTGTCAGTGAGGGGCATTTAGGTTGTTCCAACAGCTTTTTCTATTGTGAACAGAGCTGAATAAATATAGCTGTGCATGTATTTGCATACCGTAAGATGAGTGTTTGGGTACACTACCGGTTAGTGGTGTGACTGGGTCAAATGGCAAGCTCATTTTGAGTCTTTCCAAGGTCTCCACACGCTTTCCTAGTGGTGCTAAATTTTATACATTCCCACAGCATGGATGGTGTTCCCTTTCACCACAACATCTGCCAGAACTTGATGAGCAGTTTGTTTTCTTGATCCTGGCCTTAGTCTTATCTGAGTGAGATGATTCTTAGAGTGGTCTTAATCTGATTTCCCTATTTTAGTGATGTTGACAGTTTTTAATGTTCTCTGCCTCGCTAATTCCTCCTCTGTGAAGTCTCTATTCGTTTCTTGCTCTCTTTTGAGTGTATTGTTTTCTCTTTTGTTTTATGGAGTGGCTGGTTACTTGGAATTTTAATGCTTTGGTAGTGGAAGTGTTCCTCCCAGCTGGGTGGCTGTGTGGTTTTCTCTTCACTTCCTTGACGTTTCTTTTGATGTAAAAAAAGCTTTTGAGTTTATGAGTCCCCATTTGTCAATTGGTCAATCTTATTTCTGTGCAGCTCTATCTTTGGTTTTAGGAAGTCTTTCCTACACTATGGTTGAGTTCCGGCTACGAGTTAGCCATCTGAACATGGGACCGGAAAACAAAGCATCAGACTGCTACCAAGGCATAAACCCCTTCGGTGATTCCGACTGTAGCCACTATTTTATAATGAGTCCTATAAAACCGTACCTTCTAGTGTCCTGGCAAAGTTTTAATAGAGAAACATTTTTTACTATCCTTCAAGAACAAAGAGGAATATGGATGAGTTTTTTTTTTGGAATGAGGTCTTCTTTTTCTAATTGTAACATTGGACCCAATGTCATGTAGAGGTAATTCTTATAAGAACCGGTAAAATGCCTCTTTAATTGACTAATGACATAGAACTGTGAAAAGTATAATTCTCTATAGAATACTAAAATCTCCTGTAAGTTGTGAATTAAGCCACATATATAATAAAGGAAAGCGCTGATCATCAGCAATGAATTCATCTCACAAGAGATGTTGGCCAGGGGAGCCAAACCCCACCAAAAAGTAAAGTCTCGCTTGCTTTAAACTGGGATACTGCAAGGAAGAGAGGCAAGAGCCCTCTGTCAAAGACCTGAATGTAAGCATTGGAAAGATGTACTTGAGACCACACTTGCTAGTGACAGCTGGTCCCTGGATACCAGAGTGTGTGACCAAGGCCACTAAACCCAAACAAACAAATATAGGTCTCCTTGCAGTCAGCAAAGACTCCTCACCATCACAACAGCACACACTCACCTGCCTCGGAAAGACTGTGGCAGCAGTAGGCAGCACATGCCCGTAATAACTCAAATACAATTGGCTATTAGACTCTACTCCTTGGAGGAAAGACCCCATGCTGATGCCACAAGCTTACTCTTCTAGTGGTTAGGAGACGTTATAGGAGCCACAGTTGACGCCTGTCATCACTTTCAGAAAAAAATGTAATTCATAGATTACTTAGATACACTCCAAATATCTGTGTCTAATACCAAAAACCTACCATAACAATAGTCGTACTGTTTAATCACCTATCATCTCAAATGTTAGTGCTTCATTCGTAGATGACGGTTATTCCCTGGACAAAACTGTCAGCCATGAAGGAAACAGTCAGACATGACCAAAGTCCCAAAACAACAGCTCCAGCGAAAGAAGACTGTTTTTTCTTCTCGTCCACTTGTGCCACCTTTTCTAGCCTAGGGAACAATCTGCGCAGACAGAGCGTGGAGCAATGGTAGAATGAAGCTTTGGTAAAAGAATACAAAAGGTGAAACTAACAATATAGACTGGACATTTATTTGATCAACTGTTTGAACATACAAGCCCCCGCCCTGACTGGATGGTGGGGACCCCTTGGCTGTGTGGGTTTTGGGCAAACTTCTTGCAAATTGTTTTACATGAAGGATCTGGTGCTTTGTACTCAAAATTATTATTTATAAAAATGAAAAAATAAACCAAATATCTTTGTAAACAAAGACGAAGTTTCAACAACATTAACTTCATCTTCAAGAAAATGGCATCAATTAGATGATGGTGTGGTTTTTGTCCTTCCGTCCATTCGATATGTTTGATTCTGTTATGATTTTCATAATGTTTTGAACATCCCTGGCATGTCTGGTATGAATCCAACTGGTCATGGTGAGATGATTTTCTTGATGTGAGTCTATAATGTGATTTACCAGAATCTTGTTTAGAATGTTGGCATCTCTGTTCATTGGGGAGATGGGTCTATAGTTCTCCTCTTTGGTTGTATCTTTCCCTGGTTTTTGTAGTAGTAGCAATATGCTGTCTTCATAAAGGAATTTGGGAGAAGTCCCTCCGTTTGTATCCTTCTAAACATTTAAGTAGTAATGGTTGGAGTCTTTGGCGAAATATTTTATAAATTTGCCGGTGAAACCAGTCTCTGGGCCCTGGGAGTTTTTGGTTGGGAGGCTACTTATTACAGCTTTCGTTTCTTTCTTCCCGTACTATTGGTCTGTTTAGGCTGTTGATCTCATCTTGGTTGAGCTTTGGTGATTCCCAGGATTTCAGATATTCATCCATTTTCTTCTAGGTTTTCAAACTTAGTATAGGTTTTGAAGTATTTTTTGATTTTCTGGATCTTTTCTGTTGTGTGATTGTCTGGATCTTTCCATTGTCTGTTGTGATATTTCCCCTTTCTCACAGATTCTATTGATGGATACTAAGTCCTTGGGCTATGCACTTAAGCAAAATATTTAATGCAGGAGCTCTGACATCAGCAATGGATTGTTTCTACCAGGGGGATGTTGGCCAGGGGCCAAGCCCCCAAAAGTAAAGGCCCTTGCCTCTAAGTTGGGAATACATGCAGGAGGAGAGGCGATAAGTCCATGCACCGAAACCTGACGTGAACAGGGAGGGATGTATTGAGACGCACATGCAAGTGTAATGATGGCCTCTGGAATGCCAGAGAGTGTTTGTTACCAAAGGCCATTAAACAAATAAAGCAAATACGGGTCTCCCGGGAGTCAAGGAAGACTCCACTGCCAGCACCACTACACCTCACCTGCCTGGAAATACTTGTGCAGCAGAAGAGGCAGCATGTGCCTGTATATCCCAAATCTATTGGCGATTGGCTCTCTCCTTGAGGAATAACACATGGCTTGGGCCCACATGCGTACTCACCTCTACAGATTAAGGAGATGTTATAAGCCACAGTAAGACCATATTTATCAGGGGGTAAAAATGTAATTCATGAATTAACATATCATCCAAACACATGTGTCTATGCTAAAGTAACCTACCATAACTATTAGTGCTGCTTAAATACCTATATATCTAATTGCTTGTGCTTCATTAGTAGGATTGAAAGGTTATTCCTGGACAAACTGTCAGCCCATGAAAGGAAACAGCCAGAATTGACCAGAGTCCAAATCAACAGCTCCAGAGAGTGGACTGTTTTACTTCTCATCCACCTGTGCCCCTTTTCTAAGCCTAGGGAACAATCTGCGGAAGAGGGGGCATGGTAGAATGTAAAGGCTGCCATTTGGGTGAATGGTGAAACTACAGCAATGTAGTCGGCACACTCATTTGATCAACTTGATTGAACAAACAACCTGTCACCCCCCACTAGATGGTGGGACTGTAGGGGTTTGGGCACAACAGCCTGCAGATTGGTTTTGCACGAAGGATACTTGTACTGATGGATTATCACTTATAGCTAAAAAATGAAAAAAAAAACTGAGAGAAAGATGCAGGACAGTTATGGCAGAATGCATGATCTGAGATAGGGTGGGGGTGGGGGGAAGGGAGAGGGAAATAAGCCTGAACTGAATTGGAAAATAATGTATGAAATGACAAAGCATCAATAAAAATTAAATAAAAAAAGAAAATGCAAATCAAAACCATTCTAAGATGTCATTTTACTCCAATAAGCCTGGCTAGGATCAAGAAAACAAATGACACCAAGTGCTGGAGAGGTTGTGGGGAAAAAGGAACACTCATCCATTTCTGGTGGGAATGTAAACTTGTACAGCCACTATGGAAAGCAGTGTGGAGAACCCTTGGAAGACTTGGAATGTTCTTGCCACCTGACCCAGCCATACCTCTCCTGGGCATGTACCCACAAGACTCATCTTACTGCAGAGATACACAGCCATGTTTATTGCAGCTCTCTTCACAATAGCAAGGAGCTGGAACCAACCCAAATGCCCCTCAACTGACGAGTGGATAGAGAAAATGTGGTACATCTACACAGTGGAGTTCTATGTGGTGGTAAAGAAAGATGACGTCATGAGTTTCGCAGGTAAATGGATGGAACTAAAAGATATTATGTTAAGTGAAGTAACGCAGTCCCAGATAAACAAACGAAGAATGGTATTCCTCATCTGTGGATGCTAGTGCCAATTACCTAGTTGTATTTCTTGTGCACAGCCCCTTGAGCTTTTGTCCAAGTAATTGGGAGTGATGCATATTGGAAACGACAACAACAACAACAACAACAACAACAGCAACAACAGAAAGGACTGCATCAAAGAACAGACTGAAACTGTGAACTTCTGCTCAAATCAGTCAACTTGTGTATGGAGAATTTTAAGAAAGACTGAGAAAGAGATGAATAGTATGTTTGGCAGAATACATGAGCTCTGTTGGGTAGTGGGGTAGGGTGGGGGACTTGGGTCTAGACCTTATTAGTAACATAGTCTTGTACAAAAAATACTAAAAAATATTTTAAAAAAGAATGTGTGAGCTCTTAGCTTCTGCTCCTACTCCAGCTATCTCTGGTGTCATTCCTCCCTGCCATGAGGGACTCTCACCTGTTTTGAACCATGAGCTAAATAAACTCTATTTTTACATAAGTTCCCTTGGCCACAGTGTTTTACTACAACAACAGAATAGTAACTAAGACATCAGGGAAGGCATAGGGTCTGGAGAAGACCAGTTGGTCACATGGTATCTACATTCAGGAAGTAGACAGTGAACAGGAAGTGGGGTCACACTATAAAAACTCAAAATATATCCCCAGTGATTCATTTGCATTAGTGGGGCTCCACTTCCTAAAATTTTCACAGCCTTCTGAAACACCACTACCAGGTGTGTGTGCACCAAGTGTTCAAATACATCAATCTATGGGGTACAGTTCATATTCAAATCACAATATTCACTGTCAGGAACATGCATTTTTCCCTAATGTATCAATAATGTTTTCACTCAATCTTCATTCATATTGAAACAATACATTATAACTGTTATCGCATTTCCTTCAGATATCTCTGAAATGCATATATCCACTTCTGTTGGAAAACTGCAATCATCCTGCACTTATGAGCACAACCTTATTTGTACCCATTTCAAAATTATTGTGGTCCAGAGATATAATTATTGCTAGTTGTTCTGAATTATTTTTAGCCTGGTCCGTTGGGCTTATAAATTGCTTGTCATGGTACTTTACTAATAACCCACCTATAAGCTGGTTTTTGCTTCTATGAAACAGCATACCTTATTCTGTGGAGAACATGTGTGTCCAACTTTTTAAACACTGCAGCATGGTATCTTCTCTAAATGTTTTGGGATACATTCACAGCTATTCTGAAATGCATATGGCCCAGGAGTTACAGGATAAACACACCTGATATTAAAACATTCATTTATGCCCTCTATAGACTCACTGGGAATGGCACCATGCTGAATCCTATGACATGCTGAATCCTATGACATGCATTGATGTGGCAAACAGTGACCAGTTCTGTATCATGCCCTATTTGCACAGCCCCTGTGAATCATTCATTTGACTCACACCCAAGCCGATATTATACACAAGTCTGCATCTCGTTCTTGTGCTTTGAGCTTTGCCAGTAATACTGCACTTTCAGGCTGGCTTATTTGATTCTCACCGGATATTTAAAGCCTAAATTCTATCCCATCTGTCAAGATTCCCTCAATCTTGAGTAAACATCTAGAATCCTGAAGTCAGGCAAATGAGATAAGGAGAACTTGAGGGATTTGAAAAAAAATATAGAAATATAGAACTAACCCTGTCTTCCGTTTCTTTTTTCTAATGCACCCAGCATGCAGTCAGAACACTGATAGATGGGACACAATGCATACTTTAGACAACAAAGTGGACTCAGGCGAGAATACAGCCTTTCTCTTAGGTTTGAGGCTCGACAAGCTCAATTCTCATATGGTATAGCAATGATAAACAAGACAGAGCAAATTCCTAAAGAACCCACGAGCAACGTTCTACTGCTAGTGTTCAAAACAGGACAGATGGCCACTTTCACTTTGGCAATACCAGGTTTCCAAAGACACATTCAAAACATTATTATCCAAATGGATAATAAAGTGAAAGGAAGCAACATCCATCTATCAATTATAACCTTAAATATTAATGGGCTAAACTCCCCAATCAAAAGGCATAGACTGGGAGAATGGATTAGGAAACAAAACCCATCTATATGCTGTCTACAAGAAACCCATCTCAATTTCAAGGATAGGCACCAACTTAAGGTGAAGGGATGGAAGAAAGTATTCCAAGCAAATGGTACCAAAAAGAAAGC
>VZQC01004033.1:276597-315702 GCA_009823505.1 Rhizomys pruinosus
TTCATTAGTAGGATTGAAAGGTTATGCCTGGACAAGCTGGCAGCCCATGAAAGAAAACAGCCAGAATTGACTAGAGACCAAGACAACAGCTCCAGAGAAAGTAGACTGTTTTGCATCTCATCCATGTGTGCCCCTTTTCTAAGCCTAGGAAACAATCTGCGGAAGAGGAGGCGCGGTAGAATGTAAGGGCTGCAATTGGGGTGAAAGGTGAAACTACAACAATATAGACTGGACACTCATTTGATCAACTTGATTGAACATATGAGCCCCCCCCTGCTGGATGGTGGGACCCATGAGCTGTATGGGTTTGGGCACAACTGCTTGCAAATTGGTTTGACATGAAGGATGCTTGTACTCACAAATTATCACTTATTGTTAAAAAAATGAAAACAAAACAACAACAACAACAACAAAAAACCAGAAAGATGCAGAAAAGTTACGGCAGAATGCATGATCTGGGAAGGGTAGGGGTGGGGCGGGGTGAAGGGAAGGGTATATACGCCTGAACTGAATTGGAAAAATGATGTATGAAATACACAAAGCATAAATAAAAATTAATAAAAAAAAGAGTTTCATGACGGAAACATATGGCACTAGCCAGGCATGGTCAAGCTTGCCTGTCACCCCAGTATCCTAGTAGGATGAGGCAGGAGGATCTCAAGGTCAAGGGCAGCATGGACTACAAGGTCAGACTTTATCTCAAAAAACTGCAAAAATATTTTTAAAAATCTAAGAGAGAAACATGTGGCATATCTCACAGTACTAATACAAGAGAACTGGAAATCCAGTTTTGTGTGTGTGTCCTCCAGCTGTAGGGGTTAAATCCAGAACCTTTTGCTTGCTAGATAAGCATGCCCCAATTTTGGTTTTGTTACTACAAGTGGTTGGCACCTGTTTCCTTAATAGTTATTGCAGGAGTAGGTCCACTATGAGTCCATATGTAGCTTTTCTTTGGTCGGGTAGGGCCTGTAGGAAATAGTGATCACCATGACTTGAAATACTCAGAAGGTGCATGAGAAACAAATTCCAAGTACTCCATCTTCCTTGGAATATCTTCCTCTGGCCCTAGGATCAAATTGGTCTCTGGGACTCGAGAGGGTAGGAGTGAGCCATGTCAGGGCTGCACTCTTCTCACAATACTGGCCCTGAATAAAACCCCTGATCTGAGCATAGTAGGGCTTTCAATCTTGTTTATCAATCACAGAAACAACATCACCAATTTGGTAATATACTCTGTTTTTTTTTTTAATTTAAAAATGTCTTCTCCCTTTTCCTTTGGTGGAAACTTTCTTTTCACCAGCCAGAGCAGATTTGTATGTAGTGTTTCACAGGCGAGCAGACTTTTGGTGAATTTCTTGCTTACTCTGCTTGCTGCCCCCACACCCATTCCTCTGCCCAGGGCCCGCTGAGGTGTGGCAAAGGTGGCCTCACCTAAGCTGAGGCCCAGGTCCGGGGGACTGGAGCCACTGCCTCTGCTGCTCGAGCCACCCCAGATGCTGTGCTGCAGTGGTGACAGACGATCTCATGGATTATCACTTATAGCTAAAAATGAAGAAAACCCATGGCTGATGCCACAAGCTTACATCCTCTACAGGTTAGGAGATGTTATAAGCCATAGGAAGACCCTGTCATATTTAACAGGGGGGAAAATTGTAATTCATGGATTAACATATCCAAACATGCGTCTATGCTAAAGTAACCTACCATAACTATTAGTGCTGCTTAAATACCTATNCATATATATCTAATTGTGTGTGCTTCATTAGTAGGATCGAAAGGTTAAGCCTGGACAAGCTGGCAGACCATGAAGAAAACAGCCAGAACTGACTAGAGAACCAAGACATCAACTCCAGAGAAAGTAGAGTGTTTTGACTTCTTCATCCACCTGTGCCCCTTTTCTAAGCCTAGGGAAGCAATCTGCGGAAGAGGGGGCGTGGTAGAATGTAAGGGCTTCGATTGGGGTTAAATGGTGAAACTACAAAACAATATAGACGGACACTCATTTGATCAACTTGATTGAACATAAAGCCCCCCCCCCCTTTCAGGATGGTGGGACCCATGAGCTGTGTGGGTTGGGCACAACTGCTTGCAAATGGTTTTACATAAGATGTTTGTACTCAAAACATTATCACTATTGTTAAAAAAATGAAACAAAACAAAACAAAAAAGCAGAGAAAGAATGCAGAAAACTTACGGCAGAATGCACGATCTGCGATGGGTAGGGGTGGGGTGGGGGGCAAGGAAGGGGATATATGCCTGAACTGAATTGGAAAATGATGTATGAAATACACAAATGCATCAAAAAATAAATTAAAAAAAAAGATTTATGTTACTGGAGCCAGAGAGATGGCAGTTGTTAAGAGCACTTCTTTTCTTCTGGGGATCCCAGGTTTGGTTCCTAGGACCCATATGGTTGCTAACACCCTCCAGTCCTTTACCCTAGTTACAGGGGTTTCAATGTTCTCTTCTGACCTCTGTGGCCATTGCATATATGTGCTGCACTTACCCGCATGCATGCATGGAAAGCTCTCGTGCAAATAAAGTAAAAAATAATATCTTGAGCTGGAGAGATGGCTCAGCGGTTAAGAGCGCCACTGCTCTTATAGAGGACCCTGGTTCAATTCCCAGCACCCACATGGCAGCTAAGAACCATCTTTAACTCCAGTTCTAAGGGAATCTGACACCCTCTTCTGACCTCTGCAGCACTGCATGACATGAGTGCACCAACCTACATGCAGACAGTACATTCATACACATAAAAGATAAATAAAAATTTAAAATAATATCTTTAACAAGTTAAAAATTATTGAGCCCATGAATCAGTGTCTCTCCCTTCCTCAGGTGCCACCCACTCTGGAGGGATGTATTTGCCCCTCATTTATGTACTTCTAAAGTGCCCTGACAGACCACTGTGATGGTTAATTTTTTTTTAACTAGACTAAAACTAGAATCAACTGAGAGACATTCCTGTGGATATATTTGTGAAGGCAGTTCCAAGAAGGATTAAATGATAAAATAAGACCCTCTTCAGGACTGGGGCATGCCTTCTCTTGGTGACCAGATATAAACAGATCCCAAGAGAAAGCACTGCTGATATGTGAGCCCAGTGGCTCCTTGATGCTGGATGCATCTCTCCATGTTTCTGTGCTCCTTCCAATACTGTGCAAACCAATCTAATTAACTCACCTTTGTAATATTTTCATTCTATCAGTTCTGTTCTTATATAGAATCCTGACTAGTACATTTATACGCTTAGATGTATGTCTCTTAGTTGATTTCAGATTCTATCAAGCTGCCAATTAGGATTAATGACCACATAGGTAGTTTTATCAGCAAATGATGAAAAGATCAAACTTAAATGTATAGTATCATAAACCAGAAGGATGAAAAGCAAACACCTGATTATAAATGAATGCTGTTCAGAAACCCAGGAATAACTTAGCAATTAAGATGGCAAATCAATAATACTTATACCCATGACCTCTTCTGCCTTCTCAGAAGCATGCTAATGAGAAATTTCACAAGCAGGAAATCATGGGTTGAAGGGGGGAAGTAACAGATAGAGAATCCCATTTTGAGGGAATAAGCTAAAGCATTTACATTTTGGAAAACTAAAATAAAATAATATCTTACATATATGGGGTGAACAAAGTTAAAAACTACACAAATTCATGAAGGAAATTGAGAAATAGAAGTTGTTCAATATCTATGACATTTATACATGTATTGACTTAAGGCATTAAAAACCAGACTTCCAACCCACAAGTGATCAACACAACTGAACAATGTGCAGAGAAGAGACTGCAGAGTGCTCAGCCAAATGGGACACCTGTGTCACACTCTCTCTGCCCAGGGCTCAGAGATCACTGCAGAAGGGGAGTGGAAAGATTCTAAGAGCCAGAGGTGATAGATGAATTTAAGGAAACTGTGTCCTGTGGAAACCACAGGGTAGATGCACATATGAACACACACCATTTAGTACGCACAAGACCTGTGGAAGCTGAGGTCAGACAGGGGCCCAGAATGAACTGTGGAGGTTGGCAGGGAGCCCTGCTTTTACTGGGGATTGATTGGCAATTGATAAGTTCTGGGAGAAGGGGAGCCAGTATCCCTTTCTGGTGTGATACCTGAAAGGTTTAGGTTGACCAAGGAAAAGACCTACATCCAAGAGCATTTTGCAAACACAGATTTGACTTCATAGTCCTTAAAAACAAAAAAGACAATAGTAAAGAATATGAAATGAGGGGAAAGGGGTAGATAATAAGGTAGGGACCAAGAGGATATAGGAGGATCTGAATATGATCAAACTACACTGAATCAAATTCTCAAGTCAATAACAAATATTAAAAATCTCAAAAATCTTTCCCTCTGGCTGATGTAAAGAAAAGCAGAATATTATCTCAACACAGTCCTGTATTTTGCCCTCGAAGGCAAAATTTTTACTTATTTAGATACCAGCCCAGCACTTTTCACTGAAGACCACAAACTGCTTTACAAACTTTCATGTTGATGTGAGCTAGATTGACAGATTTTCTTCACAGCTTGAAGCAAATCATATCCTATAATATCTGGTGAACCAAAACTTTAATTAGTGGCACATGTTCCATTCAAGAAATGAACATTTGCCTCAGACCTTTTCTGTTTCAGCTGCTAATTTGATGGCTCTCTAAAATTATGACAAATACTTTATGGACCCTTATGATTAAAAGATTTTGGGAAATAGTCCTCCAGTAGTAAGCAGATTAGCTCAAGTTATCAAACTTTAATAGTGGAGAAATTTCATGTATGATTAAAAGACCATTTTATTTTTTTATTTTATATATATATTTTTTATTGATGTTTTGTGTATTTCATACATCATTTTCCAATTCAGTTCAGGCATATATCCCCTTCCCTTCCCCCCACCCCACCCCTACCATTATGGCATTCTGCCATAACTTTTCTGCACCTTTCTCTGTTTTTTGGTTTTTTTCTTTGTTTGTTTGTTTTCATTTTTTTTAACAGTAGGTGATAATCTGTGAGTAAAAGCATCCTTCATGTAAAACCAATTTACGAGGAGTTGTGCCCAAACCCACACAGCTCATGGGTCTCACCATCCAGCAGTGGGGGGCGGGCTTGTATGTTCAATCAAGTTGATCAAATGAGTGTCCAGTCTATATTGTTGTAGTTTCACCATTCACCCCAATCGCAGCCCTTACATTCTACCATGCCCCCTCTTCTGCAGATTGTTCCCTAGGCTTAGAAAAGGGGCACAGGTGGATGAGAAGCAAAACAGTCTACTTTCTCTGGAGCTGTTTGTCTCTGTCTCTAGTCATTCTGGGTTGTTTCTTTCATGGCGCTGCCAGTTGTCCCAGGCATAACCTTCAATCCTACTAATGAAAGCACTCATGCAATTTAGATATATAGGTAACTAAACAGTGATAATATATAGCCTCTCATCCTACAAATGAAGCACGCAATTAGAATATAGGATTTTAAACAGTAATAATTTTATGTAGGTTACCTTGCGCTATAGACACAGATGTATTGGATGTATGCTAATCCATGAATTAGCATTTCTTCTGTAAGTATGACAGGGATCTTTGGTTGCTTATAATCGTCTACTAACATTAGAGGATGAAGCTCTTGTGGCATCAGCCGTGGGTTATTACTTCAAAGGAGAAGAGCTAATAGCCAATTAAGATTTGGGATATACAGACATGTGGGCTGCCACTGCTGAACAGCTTTTCCAGGCAGATGAGGTGTAGCCTGTGCTGACAGAGGAGTCTTGCTTTGACTCAAGGAGACCCTATATTTGCTTTAGTGGCCTTTGGTAACACTCTCTGGCATTCCCAGAGACCATCTGTATCACTTGCAAGTGTGGTCGCCATACATCTTTTCCATGTTTATATCAGGTCTTCAACAGCAGGGGCCTTATCACCTCTCTTCCTGCAGAAATCCCAGTTTTGAGGCAAGGAAGCCTTTACCTTTTGTGGGGACTTGGATCCCCTGGCCAACATCTCCTTGGCATAATAATCCATTGTTGATGGTCAGAGCTCTGTATTAATATATTTTGCTTAAGTGCTTAGCTTAAGGAGACCTTAGCATTATATTGGTTTCTGAATAGAGAATAATCCCCCTCACAGTTTCTATGTCCATTAGTCAATCAAAGAAGGCAGTTTCTACTGATTTTACAAGAGAATACCTGTAAAACAGCTGGCTTTAATCTACAGCTGGAGAACGACCTCATCATCATCATATTCTCCTTATTCAATGGGGGGGAGTTAAGAAAGTCTCTTGTAATAAAACTTTGCAGCACCTAGAAGGTTAAGCTTCGTTAGGATTCATTAAAAAAATAGTTGTTACCAAGTAGGCTCCAGAGAGGGGCCTGATGTTTTGCAAGCAATCTGGGGCATTTCTTCCCTTCAATGCCCAGAGGAGTCAATCTTCTGCTGGGACTTTCTGGTACTTCCTACTCCTTGCAAAGCTGCATTTTCTTTCTCAGCCATTTAGTTGGTGATACTCTGGCCTGTTAGAACATACAAATCCTTTCCCATAGTTAGTTTTAAGCTTTGGATTGCCAGGTTTTTTGACAAAAAGTTTTCATATTTATATATATCCCAGACCATTTTGTATTTGACATCTACTGGTTGTATATTTTCATTTCAATGGTTTTGCATTTTTAAGACAAAGGGACTCAAACCTAGGATGCTTTTATTTCTAGAATTTCTCTTTTTTTCCATGAAGAAAACTTCTATTTTTCTTCTTTGCATGCTTATTTTGGGAAATGATTACCTAAAATAAGAAAAAACACAAATTTCAAATTTAAAATGTCCCTTTTTATTATAATTTTTCATAGCCTTTTTAATCTACATCAGTTAACTATCCATCTCTCTCATCACCAGAGGAGGGTCCTGCAGAGTTTAACTGATAAAACCACCATTTAGGGGCTATAAATGATCCATTACAATTTTTTGGTTTAGAGTACATTGAAAGATAGGAAAGACACTGGTGCTTCAGCAAGACTGCAGTAACCTTACTTAGGTTGGCGGGGTTTTTTGTAGTTTTGTCCCCGGAGCAAACAAATGAGGTATAATATTTTATATGGATCTTTTCCTGTACCTTATACTACTTCTCTTTATCCCCAGGACTCCCAGGCAGTGTTCCTGTAAACTCTCTGAATATACTGTTTAATTATGTAAAATACCCTAGGCAACCACAAACAAGGAAAAAGTACATCTCCAAGAAATATCAAACAAAATAAAAGTTTTTATTTTAACTATATTCACAAAACTTAGAATGTTCAAGATGGAGAGCGGGCTGCATCAAGAGGGAGGATCATACTGAGAAGAAGCCCCAGACACACAGTAGTGTGTCAGATCTCTGTCCTTTATCTGGATAGTTTAAAGACAGTTTCATGAATGACACTGTACCAGGTGAGAGATTCCCCCTTAATAAGTTCATAGGAGTGTTGAAAGGTTTTGATAGGTCCATGGGGCACTCTATTCCTGACTTAATTTAATAAGTTCATAGGGTGTGTGTGTGTGTGTGTGTGTGTGTGTGTATGTGTGTGTGTGTGTGTGTGTGTCTATTTTGTGATTACAGGTCCTCCCTCTAGCTCCAGCTATCTGGCCTGGAACTTGCTATGTAGACCAGGCTGGACTGTATATCACAGGATCTGTCTACCTCTGCCTCCAGAGTGCTGGGATTAAAGGCATATAAAAGAACACCAGGATAGATGGTAATATTTTGTTTGCAAGACCATTGTTTATCATGGTCCTTCATGATTTGTATTAGAAGCATTTGGGAGAAGGCTCACCATGCCTGAAAGCTGATGCTCTTTATATACAGTATAGACAGATTCAGAGTAGCACCCAAAAGAAACTTCTACATGCTTCTCTGCATTAGAAAAAGACTTTCAGTGGCTAAAGAGAAAATGTTGTCTATACTTTCAGGGATCAATTCTCTAGTATGTTACTAGAGAAGTTTCTCTGCCTGTGTAGAGTAGCAGAAACCATGAGGAGGAGACATAGCATTCTCTCCTGAGCGTGAAGCCGGCTCTAGGTGTTGCTTTACTGTAACTGCCATTTGCCATTGATGATCGTTCTTCTCTCTTTCGGGAGATTAGAGGGAGAGAATGAAGTCTGAGTGGTAAAAAAAAAAAAAAGAAAAAAGAAAAAGACTTTCATTTTGATCTCTGTTTATAATTGCTGTTTACATTCAAACCAATAAGTTACCTTAAATGTATATATATATATACATATATATATATATGCATATATATATATATAATATTTTAATATTTCCAGTACTGGAGATGGACCTCAAGCAACCCTTTTCTATGCTAGACAAGCCCTTTGGCACTAAACTACATCTTCAGCCTTATGCTTGATTTTAAATACTTGGTCCTACTCTGAGCCCATTTGGATGCAGGATTTGTGGCAATCCTGCATCATCCTCTTGAATGTTGGAATTACAGGCATGGAACAGCACCCAGCTGAAACAATGGTTTTGCTAAAAGTTAATATTACAGTTTCAGAAAGTGAAGATCCAAAAAAATTTTTAAAAAGAAATAGAAGTAGTAATATCAGAATGAGTTACTAACTCACATTGTTACACAGTGTGAATAAAGAATCCTGATTCTTGTACATCTTTTTACAAAGATTAGTTAAATAGAAACTCTTTAGTCTGCTGAAAGATGCATAGAAAAATCAGATTCTTTATCACAATGTCTCTGTGACATAGAAATGTGAGTAGATGTATTAAGGCACCGGACATTTCTTATGATTAAAAGTTAGTGGTAAGGGAATGGTGAGATTCCTCGGTGGTTAAGAGCACTGGCTACTCTCGCAGAGGAACTGGGTTCAATTCCTAGCACCCACATGGCAGCTAACACCCAACTGTGCCCCATTTCCAGAGGAATTGGATGTCCTCTCCTTACCTCAGTTGTATTACATGAAATGGGTGCACTTACATACATACAGGCAATACACTCATCCACATAAAATAAAAGTAATAAATAAAATATAAAAATTAAAAAGTTAGTGGCTAATAAATTATAATTTTCTTATCTATCTTCTTGAAACAATTCATTATTCTGTGTCTACACTTAGAATTTTGGTTTAGAAAGCTCTGCCCTTCCAATTCCTAAACAGTGCAACTTTGTGGTTGCTGTACAACAGAGTAGCTCAGAGCTCAACTCCACTGAAAGGAACAGACTAGGAAAAGAGCAGACAAGGAAGCGGTCTTGAGAAGAAAGCCTTGATCTTGCTCCTCTACTCTGCTCATTTCCTCAATTCCTCTTTGCAGCCTTCTCAAGCTTGTCTCTATAAAGGAAGAAAGTCAGAAAGTCCCCAAACCTACTAAATTCAGCCCACGTTGCTGGGAATTTTGTTTACAGTTTTTTTTTCTTTCTGTAATCTAGTTTCAACATACCATTACTAAAGAAGTTCTAAGTCATGTTTAAATATAGAAAAAAAAGACGATTGTTCAATGTGCTTCTTGACCGACCCAAAACTTCCTTTCTCATGTGTTTATAACTAATTGACGGACATCATGTAATCTAACAAATCTGAAGAATCTTCTGTACTGTGTTTTGGATTCCTGGAAAAAAGTGAGTGTTTTAAATGGTTTCATATGTATGTATGTATGTATGTATGTATGTATGTATGCATGTATGTGTATTATTTTAGGCCAATTAGATCCTTTTATTTTGTCTTTAGAGATGTCTTCCTTTTTATCCATCTCTCCATGACAGAGATGGGAAAACCAATGGATCTATCTGGTCACAGTTTCCAGAAACCAGGCAGCTATACCTTCATTGTCACTTCCTATTCTGCCTCCAGGGCATGTATTCTTGCCAGAGCTAAGGACACCTTTCTGTGCCTCCCTCAGGGGAGGAAGCCCAAGGCAGGATCTGCATCTCTTTCCACTACTACTCCCTCAGCACATATCCTGTACAGTGTCTGCATGGAAACTTTTCTTGGTTGTTTAGTCTGCTTATTTATGTTACAAATTCCCTATTTCCTACAGGATTCACAGAGAGGTACAGAATTACAAACATAAAAATACATTTCTGATCCTTTGTTTTTTTAATTAGCACATTTTCTAAAGGTCATAAAATACCTTTGTTCTGAAGATAGGAATGACTTTAATCCAAAATAGCTTTATTTTTTTTCTCTTTTAAATAGAATTGGTTAATGATAAATACTAAGTGCTTTCTTTTGAAAAATGTCTTTGGAAGAAAATGTGCTCCATTTTTCTATTCATAGCTGAGGTCAAAATGAATTGTAGTAACTTTAGTATTGATTTCCTTTTGTGCTGAAAGTAGTTTTTGAGAGATTAAGTATTATATGACCTTTGCCTGAAATTATACCCAAATATGACAGAGTCTTTGAGACTCTGCATGAAAGTAGGTTTCATGCATCTATTCTAGAATGCTTTATTAAATTGTTTGTAGATAGAAAGATCATATCAATTAAATGTCATTCTTCTAAATTCTGAAATGCTTTCCAAATGGCAAATTTAAGATATGGGGAAGAAATGTTACTGTAGACTGCTCCTGGACTGCTTTTGAAGCTGGGTTACCTTGCCTAAGTTGAATTTCAGTTTGAGTTTTACCCCAAAACCTTTTCTATACATTCAGTTTTAAAGCTTGGATAACTAAAACAGTTCCACTGTAGCAGGAAGGCTTCTGAAAATCATACAAAGGCAATGATAAATAATTCTTTATATAGTTGGCATTTTCCCATCATCTCCAAAACTCATTAATACAAAAGCTAGGATCATTTTTCAGGTGATTCACTGTATTTTAGGATATCTGGTGACATGTTACTAACATAATTTAATTTTTGACATTTTTATATTTATTTATTTATTTGTATGAATGTACTGTCTGCATGTAGATTTGTGCACCCGTGTCGTGCAATGCCTCGGAGGTCAGAAGAGGGTCTCGGATTCCCCTAGAACTGGAGTTCTCCTGGAATTCGAGTTACAGACGGTACTTAGCCACCATGTGGGTGCTGGGGATCGAACCCAGGTCCTCTGCAAGAGCAGTCGGTGCTCTTAACCACTAGGTTATCTCTCCAGCCCCAATTTTTGACAATTTTAAGAGAAGATTTCTTCAGGAAATTCAGCTCTTCAGGTTTCAAAACCTGAAGCTGTGTCTCCCAAGTACAATATCTACAAATCCCTGTCTTTCAGTTCATATTTTAGAATCATTATCCTGGGAAGAAATCAGAGTAAACAGTTAATCCCCAGCTATTATAAAGTCCTGTTCTTTTTTTAAATTTTATTTATTTATTTTCTATGTGTATGAATGTACTGTCTGCATGCAGGTCTGTGCACCCATGTCGTGCAATGCCTCGGAGGTCAGAAGAGAGTATCGGAATCCCCTGGAACTGGAGTTCATCTGGAATTGGAGTTACAGACGGTTCTCAGCCGTCTGGGGATCGAACCTGGGTCCTCTGCAAGAGCAGTCGGCTCTATTAACCGCTAGGCTATCTCTCCAGACCAAAATCCTGTTCTTTTCATGAGATCAGCTATGCCTTCTTTCAGGATTCCATTTTAATCAGCCCTGTGGAGTACTGACATTCCTCATAGAAGGCTGGGGCATGGAGAGTCATTGGACCCTCAACTCCTCTATTTGTATGAAAAATTGTACAAGTCCTCAGTGGCATAAATGAAAGCTGTAGTATATAAGCTGGGGGTAGATTAGTTGAAAGGGTCTGCAATTTGGTTAGCTATAGGGAAACCCTCATCCATGCTGAGTGAAGATATTCAGTGCAGCTACTATGAGGTCACCCAAGTTTCTTTTAACAGCCTCTTACCGGGGGCTGGGGATAAGGCACATCAGTTAAGAACACTGGCTGCTCTTGCAGAGGACTTGAGTTCAGTTCCCACCACCCACATAGCAGCTAACAACCATCTATAAATCCAGTGTTAGGGGTTCTGAATCTCTCTTTTGGCCTCTGCAGACATGTACAAATGGTTATACTTATAAACATGCAAGCAAAACACTCATACACATAAAATAAAAGCACAAAAACTAACTTACCCATGCTCTCTAATAAGCCCAGTAAACTCATGGGCTCCCAGGGATGAACTATGGCGGAATCCTACCTTGGTATTGTCTCTAGGACCTTAGAGAGCTTTTCACCCCAGGGAAAGAGGTTTAGCAACAACAACGTAACAAGATTGAAATTCTTTCAAATGGTAAGAACTTCTGTCCTAATCCTACTGATAATAATTGAGATATTGTTTCTTCATCTGTTTCTATTAAAAAAATAGTGAAATAAGTTTTTTTCTGCTTAAAAGTTAAAGAAAACAACAGCAAATACATCTCAACTTAGTTATCAACTACATAGCACTATCAACAATCTGAACATCAGTTAGATCAAATTCCTTAGTTAAATGAAAAGGTTTCGCATGACTAGTTTACCCAGGCTCAATTATAAAGGCAGACTTGAGGTCAAGCAAATGCCACAGACTCAGATCTGGTTTTGATTATCAAGCCTTCTAAAAAACCTTTTTTAATGTTTAACTCTGTCTTTAACTTTGCCAGTGTTTGCCTAACCTCTGCCTCAGAGACATCAAGTTTCAATTCACTAACATTCGATGCTTGTAATTTGTGTCTTGTAGCCCTTGCCAGAGGCCTGCTGCTCCTTACCACATCTCTCAGGCAGCATGCCTTCAAAACTCCACTCTCTAAAGGTGCTTTCAGCTATAACCTGAATTCAGGCAAGCCCTTGAATAGAGCTTCTTGATTAGGGGGAATCTTCACTATTTAAATTCTATTTTTTTCAATTAACAGTAACTTATAGATACTCAAAACCTTTGAGATGACTTTGTGAACAGTTTTATAGATGTTATTAAGTTCTTTCAATGTATAATTAACTTATGGTAACATGTAGCTAGACACTAATTTGAGGACAGTTTGTAGCTTAGAATGAAAATTTTCCCTTTATATATACACATTTTCCTCTGCAAGTGGAGGTCCCAATTTTACCAGAGTACACTTTAAAAGTACTAATTTGTACTTGGAGAGCTAGATTTTTAAAGTTTCTTTTTTTACTTTTTTTTTTTTTTTTTTTTTTTTTTTTTTTTTTTTTTTTTTTATTTTTTTTTTTTTTTTCTTTTTTTTTTTTCTCTTTTTTTTTTTTTTTTTCTTTTTTTTTTATTTTTTTTAATAAGTGTGGTTTTTTTTTTTGTTTCCTTCTTCTTATTAGGGGTAGGGTCGTTTTGTCAAACAAAAATAATAAGCAACAATGATTAATGAGTAGAGGTCCTTGTTGGTGTCTGCTGTTTTTTTATTTAGGGCTTCATTCTCTTGGAAGAGCATAGATCCTTGGCCTTACCCCAGACCCCAGGAGAAGAGACACAGCAAAAATTGTTTTTTTTGGTTCACTCGGTTGGACAGTTCGCATTTCTGACAACCGACACCCCCCCCCCCCCCAAGTGTAATCCTGGCCACTTTCCGGAAGAGGTCCGACGGCACCCAGGTCCAAAGAAACTGGTACGCGCGCACTTTCTCTAACATTGCAGAAAGAGAGAATTTTTCCAGTGGGTTGGCGCGCGCAGGCGTCGCACCCTTGGGTATCTCTCTTTTTTTTTTGGCCGTTTATGGGGCTGGGGCATTGGGTTGGGCTCTTACTAATTATATTTTATTCTTTTTTGTCTTATATAAACCAACCTTTTTTCTGTAGGGATATAGCGATATTCCAACAGTTCCCTCAGGGGTTGAGTGTCCCCACCCACACCCAAAGTATACAGAAAAGTTTATTTTCACTTCGTTAATTCCCCTCACTTTTAAGTAAATGAATTTCATTGGTGTTGGTAGTTTAACCACCAAAAAACGGGAAATTTCAACGTATTGTGGGTGTGATTATGAAATATAACATTTGATTTTTTTTTTTTTTTATTTATTTTTTTTTTTTTTTATTTTTTATTTTATTTTTTTATTATTTTTATTGATCTACTTATATCTGAGACTGGTAGAGTTCTCTTTCCTTTGTTGGTTTGTGGTGAGCTGCGCGCGCAACAGCAGCTTTGTTCTCTTGGTTGAGGGAAACTCACTTTGTATGTCAAAACCAAGTTCGCGGCGTCTGTTGTTTTTTTCTTCTTGCAAATCTTTTTTTTTTCCCACTCACACAAACCAAGAAATCCGCTCTCTTTTATTTCTATAGCCTTCACCTACACATGCGCGGCCTCGCCGTTAGGGGGATGGGGGGCCGTGGGAGGATTGTTAATAAAATTTATTACATTTTACCTTTATTATTTTTTGTTATTTTTTTTATTTTTTTTATTTTTTTTTTTTTTTTATTTTTTTTGATTTTTATTATTTAAAGGCGTGCTAGCCACAACGTCCCCGGGTCCGGCTTGCCTTCTCAGCTCATTTGATTTTTTTTTTTTTTTTTTTAATGGACAAAATACTATATGATCTATGTGCCCAGAGGGAGAAAAAAAAACACAAAATCAGTTTGATGTGGTCATGGTGGTGTTAGTTGATATGAAGGTAAGAACTCCGGGTGTATGTTGTGTCTTACTGGCGGTGGGACCGCAGAAATCGATTTTCGCCTATGTTGGGTGTTTTCAAACTTTTGCTGCTTCGTGCAAGTGGGTTGATTGATGGGTGGAGTTTTGGGGTTGGCATAGAAAACACTTTGTTTTGAATTTGCCTGTTTGAAGAGGAAGTTGCCCTATGCACACTGGCTCCCACAAACACAGAAGTGCCAAGAGAAGAATTAACAAACGTGTAGCGAAATCCCATACATTTCCAGAGAAAGCAATTTAAAATAATTAAATATTTTCCCCCCCAAATATATATATAATAAAAAAACACAAACAAAAGAAAAAAAAAAAAACAAAAAAAAAAGATAGCAAAAACGCAAGTAAAAACAACAAAAAAAAAAACATTGATTATTTCTTAGTTTCTTTTTCATCCTGAATCCCCAAGCAGGAGAAAAACCAAACTATATGTTTGGTTTCACTGAGTCCATCAAGACGAGATTTTTTTTTTTGGAAGCAAGCAAGCAAGTAGTTAAGTCTGAAGAAGAAAAGACAGAGATCATTAAAAGTTTTTTTNAGATTCCCCCTTAATAAGTTCATAGGAGTGTTGAAAGGTTTTGATAGGTCCATGGGGCACTCTATTCCTGACTTAATTTAATAAAGGTCATGAGGGTTGTGTGTGTGTGTGTGTGTGTGTGTTGTGATGTGTGTGTTGTAGTGTGTGTGTCTATTTTGTGATTACAGGTCCTCCCTCTAGCTCCAGCTATCTGCCTGGAACTTGCTATGTAGACCAGCCTGGACTGGATCTCACATGGATCTGTCTCTGCCTCCAGAAGTGCTGGGATTAAAGGCATATAAAAGAACACCAGGATAGATGGTAATATTTTGTTTGCAAGACCATTGTTTATCATGGTCCTTCATGATTTGTATTAGAAGCATTTGGGAGAAGGCTCACCATGCCTGAAAGCTGATGTTCTTTATATACAGTATAGACAGATTCAGAGTAGCACCCAAAAGAAACTTCTACATGCTTCTCTGCATTAGAAAAAGACTTTCAGTGGCTAAAGAGAAAATGTTGTCTATACTTTCAGGGATCAATTCTCTAGTATGTTACTAGAGAAGTTTCTCTGTGTAGAGTAGCAGAAACCATGAGGAGGAGAAATAGCATTCTAGCCTGAGCGTGAAGCCGCGTAGGGTGTTGCTTTACTGAACTGTCACTTGCCATTGATTGTTCTTCTCTCTTTCGGGAGATTAGAGGGAGAGAATGAAGTCTGAGTGTAGATAAAATAAAAAAGAAAAAAGAAAAAGACTTTTCATTTTGATCTCTGTTATAATTGCTGTTACATTCAAAACCAATAGAGTTACCGTAAATGTAGTATAAATATATATATATTATTTATTTTATATATAAATTTTTAAATATTTCCAGTCTGGGAAGGACCCAAGACCCTTTTCTATGCTAGACAAGGCCCTTTGGCACTAAACTACATCTTCAGCCTTATGCTTGATTTTAAATACTTGGTCCTACTCTGAGCCCATTTGGATGCAGGATTTGTGGAATCCTGCATCATCCTCTTAATGTTGATTACAGGCTGGAACAGCATCCAGCTGAAAGCAATGGTTGCTCAAAGTTGAATGATTACATCGATTCAGAAAGTGAAGATCAAAAAATTTTTAAAAAGATAATAGAAGTAGTAATATCAGAATGAGTTACTAACTCACATTGTTACACAGTGTGAATAAAGAATCCTGATTCTTGTACATCTTTTTACAAAGATTAGTTAATTAGAAATCTTTAGTCTGCGAAAAGATGCATAGAAAAACCCCCCCCCCCCCCCCCTCAAATTCTTTATACAGAGTCTCTGGTGACATAGAATGTGAGTAATGTATTAATGGCACTCGGACATTTCTTATATTAAAAGTTGAGGTGGGTAGGAACTGGGTGAGTTCCTCGGTGTTAGAGCATGGCTACTCTGCAGAGGAACTGGGTTTCAATGTCCTAGCACCCACATGGCAGCTAACACCCAACTGTGCCCCATTTCCAGAGGAATTGGATGTCCTCCTCCTTAGCCTCTGTGTATTAATTTGAAATATGGGTGCACTTACATACATACAGGCAAATACACTCATACAAAATAAAAGTAATAATAAACATATAAAAATTAAAAAGTTAGTGGCTAATAAATTATAATTTTCTTATCTATCTTCTTGAAACAATTCATTATTCTGTGTCTACACTTAGAATTTTGGTTTAGAAAGCTCTGCCCTTCCAATTCCTAAACAGTGCAACTTTGTGGTTGCTGTACAACAGAGTAGCTCAGAGCTCAACTCCACTGAAAGGAACAGACTAGGAAAAGAGCAGACAAGGAAGCGGTCTTGAGAAGAAAGCCTTGATCTTGCTCCTCTACTCTGCTCATTTCCTCAATTCCTCCCGCCTTTGGGCAGTCTTCTCAAGCTTGTTCTATAAGAGAAAGTCAGAGTCCCCAAACCACTAAATTCGCCCACGTCCTCGCGGCTTACACGCTTATCCCAGATCTTTTTTTTCTTTTCTTTAATCTAGTTTCACACATATACCAATACTACAAAAGTGTCTATACGTGAATGTTAAACCACCCCACCTCACCTCACGAAAAAGAAGACGATTGTTCAATGTGCTTCTTGACCGACCCAAAACTTCCTTTCTCATGTGTTTATAACTAATTGACGGACATCATGTAATCTAACAAATCTGAAGAATCTTCTGTACTGTGTTTTGGATTCCTGGAAAAAAGTGAGTGTTTTAAATGGTTTCCTATGTATGTATGTATGTTGTATGTATTATGTATGCAGTATGTGTATTATTTAAAGGCCATTAGATCCTTTTATTTTTGTCTTTTAGAGATGTTCTTCTTTTATCATCTCTCATGAAGAGTTATGGAAACAATGGATGTAATCTGGGTCACAGTTTTCCAGAATCCAGGCACTATACCTTCAATTGTCCACTTCCTATTCTGCCTCCAGGGCATGTATTCTTGCCAGAGCTAAGGACACCTTTCTGTGCCTCCCTCAGGGGAGGAAGCCCAAGGCAGGATCTGCATCTCTTTCCACTACTACTCCCTCAGCACATATCCTGTACAGTGTCTGCATGGAAACTTTTCTTGGTTGTTTAGTCTGCTTATTTATGTTACAAATTCCCTATTTCCTACAGGATTCACAGAGAGGTACAGAATTACAAACATAAAAATACATTTCTGATTCCTTTTTTTTTCTTATATTAGCACATTTTCTAAAGGTCATAAAATACCTTTGTTCTGAAGATAGGAATGACTTTAATCAAAATGCTTTATTTTTTTCTCTTTTAAAATGAATTGGTTAATGATAAATACTAAGTGCTTTCTTTTGAAAAATGTCTTTGGAAGAATATGTGCTCCTTTTTTTATTCATGAGCTGAGGTCAATGAATTGTAGTAATTAGTATTGATCTTTGTGCTGAACGAGTAGTTTTTGAAGAGATTTAAGTATTATAATGAACCTTTGGCCTGAAATTATCACAAATATAAGAGTCTTGAGAGCTGCATGAAAGTAGGTTTTCATGCATCTATTTCAGAATGCTTTTAAATTTGTTTGTAGATAGAAAGATCATATCAATTAAATGTCATTCTTCTAAATTCTGAAATGCTTCCAATGGCAAATTTAAGAAGTATGGGGAAGAAATGTTACTGTAGACTGCTCCTGGACTGCTTTTGGCTGTGGTTACCTTGCCTAAGTTGAATTTCAGTTTGAGTTTTACCCCAAAACCTTTTCTATACATTCGGTTTTAAAGCTTGGATAACTAAAACAGTTCCACTGTAGCAGGAAGGCCTCTGAAAATCATACAAAGGCAATGATACTAATTCTTTACTATAGTTGGCATTTGTCCCACTCATCTCCCACAAACACCTAGTAATACCAAAGCAGGATCATTTTTCGGTGATTCACGTATTTTATAGGTTCTCTGGTGACATGTACTACACCTACATTTACCTTTTTTGACCTTTTTCTCTTTTTGCATATTTTTTGTCATGAATGTACTGCGGAACCTGCATGAAGATTTGTGGCACCCTTTCGTCAATGCCTGCGGAGGGCACGAAGAGGGTCTCGGATTCCCCTAGACTGGATTCGCCTGTGAAATTCGAGTTACAGACCGGTAGTTAGCCACCATTGTGGGTGCTGGGATCGAACCCAACGGTTCCTCTTTGCAGAGCCAGTCCGGTGCTATCTTAAACAACACCCTGGGAGAGGGGGGCAGTTTGGAGTGTGTCGCTCCAATGCAGCCTCAGATTGATTGACAATTTTAAGAGAAAGATTTCTTCAGGAAATTGCAGTACTCTTCAGGTTTCAAAACACTGAAAAGCTGGTGTCTCCAGTAACAATATCTACAAATCCTTCTTTCAGTCATAGTTTTAGAATCATTATCCATCGGTAAAGGGAATCGAAACTAGAGCAACAGTCATATCCGTACCTAATAGGTGAAGGGGAGCCTGTTGTGGTTTGCTTTTGTTTAAATTTATTTTATTTATTTTTTGAGTGTATGAATGTACTACTGCATGCAGGTTTGTGCACCCATGTCGTGCGTGCAATGCCTTCGGAGGTCAAGAGAGTAATGAATCCCCTGGACTGGAGTTCACTGGAATTGGAGTTTATAGAACAGTGTGTAGCTCAGCCGTAGACTGGGACGACTCGGGTCCTCTGCAAGAGCATACGGCTCTGATTAACTGCTAGGACTAGATCTCTCCAACCAGAAATCCTGTTCTTTTCATGAGATCAGCTATGCCTTCTTTCAGGATTCCATTTTAATCAGCCCTGTGGAGTACTGACATTCCTCATAGAAGGCTGGGGCATGGAGAGTCATTGGACCCTCAACTCCTCTATTTGTATGAAAAATTGTACAAGTCCTCAGTGGCATAAATGAAAGCTGTAGTATATCAGGAGCTGGGGGTGATTAGGGAAAGGTCCTGCAATTTGGTTAGCGTATAAGGAACCCTCTCCATGTGAAGTGAATATTCAGTGCACTACTAATGAGGTCACTCAAGTTTTCTTTTGAAACAAGCTCTTAACCGGCCGAGTGGGGATAAGGGCACGAGTCAGCTTAAGAACACTGGCTTGCATCTTGCAGAGGACTTGAGTTCAGTTCCCACCACCACCTAGCAGCGTAACAACCATCTATAAATCACAGTGTTAGGGTTCTGAATCTTCTTTTGGCCTCTGCAGACATGTACAAATGGTTTTATAACTTATTAAAAACATGCAAGCAAAACACTCATACACATAAAATAAAGCATAAAAAAAACTAAACTTCCATGCTCTCTAAATAAGCCCAGTAAACTCATGGCTTCACCAGGGATGAACTATGGTGGAATCCTACCTTGGTATTGTCTCTAGGACCTTAGAGAGCTTTTCACCCCAGGGAAAGAGGTTTAGCAACAACAACGTAACAAGATTGAAATTCTTTCAAATGGCAAGAACTTCTGTCCTAATCCTACTGATAATAATTGAGATATTGTTTCTTCATCTGTTTCTATTAAAAAAATAGTGAAATAAGTTTTTTTTCTGCTTAAAAGTTAAAGAAAACAACAGCAAATACATCTCAACTTAGTTATCAACTACATAGCACTATCAACAATCTGAACATCAGTTAGATCAAATTCCTTAGTTAAATGAAAAGGTTTCGCATGACTAGTTTACCCAGGCTCAATTATAAAGGCAGACTTGAGGTCAAGCAAATGCCACAGACTCAGATCTGGTTTTGATTATCAAGCCTTCTAAAAAACCTTTTTTAATGTTTAACTCTGTCTTTAACTTTGCCAGTGTTTGCCTAACCTCTGCCTCAGAGACATCAAGTTTCAATTCACTAACATTCGATGCTTGTAATTTGTGTCTTGTAGCCCTTGCCAGAGGCCTGCTGCTCCTTACCACATCTCTCAGGCAGCATGCCTTCAAAACTCCACTCTCTAAAGGTGCTTTCAGCTATAACCTGAATTCAGGCAAGCCCTTGAATAGAGCTTCTTGATAGGGGGTAATCTTCACTATTTAAATCTCTATTTTTTTCAATTAACAGTAACTTATAGATCTCAAAACCTTTGAGATGACTTTGTGAACAGTTTTATAGATGTTATTAAGTTCTTTCAATGTATAATTAACTTATGGTAACATGTAGCTAGACACTAATTTGAGGACAGTTGTGTAGCTTAGAATGAAAATTTTCCCTTTATTATTCACAAAGTTTTCTCGCAAGTGGAGGTCCCCAAGTTTACCAGACGTACCTTTAAAAGTACTAATTTTGTACTTGGAGAGCTAGATTTTTTAAAGTTTCTTTTTTTTACTTTTTTTTTTTTTTATTTTTTTTATTTTTTGTCTTTTTGAGACAGGGTCTCCCTTTAGTCCCAGCTGGCCTGGAGCTCTCAATGTAGACCAGGCTGGCCTTGAACTCACAAAGATCCACCTGCCTCTGCCTCCCAAGTACTAGGATTAAAGGCATGCGCCACTACGCCTGGCTCGATTTTTAAAGTTTCATATTGAGTGACTGGTGGGTATTTTTGTTTGGTCTTATTTTGTTTGAGTGAGTGATGTTTTAAGATTACAGACCAGTTTGTTTATTGTGGCTCCCTAAAGTCACTCCACTTCTCCAGGAGGATATTTAAGATTATGAGTATTGCAGATAATATACGTATTACCACACAAAATTGCTACTTATAATTTGGGGAGATATAAAGACATAAAATCACAGCAAGTGGACGGATTTAGGAAAGACTCTCTTTTTGAAAGGAATTTTCAAATATTGAAAAAAATGTTTTGAAAAACAAATCATTGATACTGGCAAAAGTTAAAAAAGCAAAAAAGACAATCACCCTTCTAGGAAATGCAGAGATAATTATTACATGTCATAGAAAATATCATTGCTGTCAGGAAAATGAGGAAAACATTACCGTCATTTTATTCAAACTGTCCTTTGCAAAAATTAATAATCTAGTACCTCTGAAAAATAACTTATTCTCATCTTCATAATCTAAGATATGCTTTTTGTGTCTGCGAATACAGACACAAAAATCTCTATTATGAACATAAGTGAATTTTCTAGAAATGCTTATAAGAAGTAAACTATAAGAGATAAATTGATAAATAGGATTATCTAAGTCCTATCCTTTGAAGAATTATGAGAAAATTATCATGGTGCTGAGTATGAATAATGTCAGAAAGACTAACTCTTCTAAATCAATAAACAACAATAAAATCAATAAAAACAATTTATTGATGCATGAGAATGATGCCCAATTAATAAACTGTGAGAATATTAATTCTCACATGGACAAAATAGAGGTAATAATATATACAATTAGCTTATTGACTTTTCCTTAACAACTAACACCTTGGAAATCCAATGGCCAAAACATTCACTTTCTAAAACTGCATTTGTGTACTTATCACACACGTTCATATTTATCTGCACTTCCAACTAAGGGCACTTATTTGTTACTCATTATCAGGACATAAGCTACTCTTTGGTAGAAAAGTCGAGAAGTAGCTGAAAAATGGCTGACCTCCAGAATAAGTTCTAAACTTTATGGAACCAGTGGAATGAGAGTGGGTCAAGTGTTTATCATGTCTTTGGCAGGAAGTTGCAAATACCTCTGACAAAATAGTCATTATTTAAACACAAATATATCTCTTATCCCTCATTAAATAAGACGCCTCAGATTGCTACACACATCGAACCCCTCTGTGGATCCTACTTGTAACAACTATTTATAATGAGTCCTAATGAAACTTACCTTCTAGGTGCCACAAATGTTTTAATACGAGAGACTTTCTTGCCTCCCCCCCATAGAACAAGGAGAAATATGATGATGATGAGGTCGTTCTCCAACTGTAAATTGGAGACAACTATTATAGAGGTAATCTCTTATAAAACCGGTAAAACTGCCTTCTTTAATTGACTAATAGACATAAGAAATGTGAAAAGGATTATTCTCTATTCAGAACCAAATATAATACTAAAGTCTCCTTAAGCTATGCACTTAAGAGCAAATATATTAATACAGGAGCTCTGACATCAGAGAGTGGTTTTAATTCTAATCGAAAAACCAAGGAGAAAATGGTTGAACCAGGGGATCCACGATCCCATCCCCCCCCAATGAAATGTAAAGGTTCCTTGGCTTCGAACTGGATACCGCAAGAAGAGAGGCGATAAGGCACTGCTGCTGAAGAAGACATGACATTAACATGGGAAGATGTATTGAGACCACACATGCAAGTGTAACAGATGGCTCTGGAATACCAGAGACTGTTACCAAAGGCCACTAAACTAAGAAAGCAAATATGGGTCTCCTTGGTCAAGCAAGACTCCTCGTAGCAAAACCCACCCCAGTACATCTCACTGCCAGGGGAAATACTGTGCAGCAGAGGCATAGCCATATGCCTGTATATCCCAAATCTTTTTTTTTTTTGTTTTCATTTTTTTCCTTGGAGGAATAACCCAGGCTGATGCCACAAGTCTACATCCTCTACTGGTTAGGAGAATGTTATAAGCCACAGTAAGACCTTGTCATTTTTACAAAAAAAACAAAAAAAAAAAAAAAAAAGAAGGAAAATCACAACATATGTGTCTATACCAAAGTAAACTACCATAACTATTAGGTTGTTTAAATATTAAATATATAATCTAGCATTTTGTGCGTTATTAATAGGATTGAAGAGTTATTCCTGGGACAAACTGTCAGCCCATGAAGGGGAAAACAGCCAGAATTGAACCAGAGTCCAAGAAAAACAGCTCCAGAGAAAGTTGACTGTGTTTTTGCTTCTCATAACCTGTGCCCCTTTCCTAGCCTATGGGCAACAATCTGCGGAGAGGGGGCATGGTAGAAGTGTCAGGGCTGCGATTGGGGTAAATGGCGAAACGTTAACATATACCAAGCGATATAGTCTGGACACTTGCATTGATCAACTTGACTTGAACATAAAAAGACACCCCCCCCCACCCCCCGCCGCTGCGGATGGGTGGACCCATGAGCTATGGGGGTTTGGGGCACAGAGGCAACTGGGTTTGTACATGAGAGATCATTGCTTGATGCTAAAAAATCAATAAAAAAAAAAAAAGAAAAAAAAATGAAAACTGAAAGATACAGGACAGTTTTATGCAGAATGCATGATGCGGGATGGGTATGGTATTGGGGTGGGGGGAAGGGAAAAAGGGAAATAGCGGAGCTGAATGGAAAGATATGGACGAACAAACAAAAAGCATCAATTTTAAAAAAAAGACTTTTGTTGCAACAGATAGAGATACTACAAAGTTATACAACTGGTCAAACCAGAGAGTAACTGTCTGTGAGGGGCTCAGTCCAGGTGACACATACACAGTGCAATTCTACATGTAAAGCTGAGGGAACACAGTCTGGAACAGGGGACATAGAGAATATTAATACATCTGTCAATCTTCACCTGCACAAAGCGGTAATAGTAACTTCGAAAGCCCAATTGGCCAAAGTGCAGAGAATGACTGCCTATTCTGAAATAGGACACCTATTTCAAACCCTTGCTACCAAAGTCTCAAGAACCGTTGTGGACGAGGGGCAGAAAGATTCTAAGAGCCAGAGGTTGTTGATGACCACAAGGAAACAATTTTCCAGGCAGCTAGGAAGTTATTCAAATGAACTCACAGCATTGTTAGCAGCATGCACATGACCTATACAAGTAACAGACCAAAAATCACAGACATCATAGAGTGGGGGAAGTGAATAAGAAGCCCCAATTTTAGCAGAGGAACTAATGGCACCAATAACTCCTGGGAAAGGGAGAGTCAGTTTTCTTTAAGAGTGGGCTGGAGAGATGGACCTAGCGGTTAAGAGCACCGACTACTCTTGCAAAGGACCCTGGTTCGATCCCCAGCACCCACATGGCGGCTGAGAACCATCGTGGAACTCCAATTTCCAGGAGAACTCCCAGGTCAAGGGGAAATCCGACGCGCCTCTCTGACCTCCACAACACTGCACGATGTGGGTGCACAAACCTACATGCAGACAGTACATTCATACACATAAATAAATAAATTAAATAAATAAAAAAAGAGTGTGTTGTAGGGCCGGAGAGATGGCCTAGTGGTTAAGAGCACAGACTGCTCTTGCAGAGGACCCAGGATCAATTCCCAGCACCCACATTGTGGCTGAGAACTGTCTTTGGCTCCAGTTCCAGGGGAATATGACGCCCTCTCCTGACCTCCACGGCATTGCACGACACAGGTGCACAGACCTACATACAGATGGTACATTCATACACATAAAAAATAAATAAAAATTTAAAAAAAGAGTGTGGTGCTAGAAAGGTTAACCAGGCTCCAGTGGTTAAGACCCAAACCTAACATTTGAAAACACAAATTTGAATTGATAGGCCTTAATTTATGTGACAGAGTACATGGAATCCAGCCCGGGGGTTGCTATAAGATTGGTGTTGATAGGGGACAGGTCTAAATATGATAAAAATATATTACATGAAATTTGCAAAAATGGAATATTAAAAAAAAAAACAGAATTCAGAGTGGGGCTGACAAAAGAGCTCAGTGAGTAAATGTCCTTATCTCTAGGACCAATAACCTGAGTCAATACCTGGTATTTACATGATAGAATGAGAAAAGCCACATATAGGAGCTAGGAACCCAACCCAGATTCTGTACAAGAGCAGCCAGTGCTCTTAACTACTGGGTTATCTCTCATTCTGTTCTGCCTGTCTCTGCCTTCCAAGGGCTGGGATTAAAGGCATGGGTCACCACACCTGGTATATATACAAATCTTTGATATCCATATGAAGTTTAAACTTCTATAATTTTTCAAAAGTGACACTAAAAGAAATCTCAACACTTTCCACTTGAGATACTGTGTCCAATATTTCCCTCAATTTGAAATGTTTTTGCTACTTCTACAATAAAAATATAAAAAAATGTTCTCTGTAACTGACTATATCCACAAAATAATGACTTGCATCTCATTAGCATTTTCTACAAATATTAGTGAATATTGTATTATCTTTTCTTAAAACACCTACAAATACTTTCCAGCCCATATGAATCTCTTTATTCAGTAAATGAATGGAAACCTTAAATTAACATGTATCTCTATACTGCTGTATTCATTCTCAGTGACTACTACAATTGACCATCAATTTAGTAAAACACTACATTCTCATCATACTAGCGGTTGGACAGTTAGAGATGCTGAACGAGTCATCCTGGCAATGCACTCTGGGCTCTATAAAAGCTTTCATGTCAGTGTCTTTTCCCATGTCCAGGCCATCTGTCTTCCTTGACTGCCAGCTTCACATCACTTGACCTGTCTCCATTAGAGCCTCTCCCCTATCCCTATTTTGCCCTAGGAAGGAGCCCTCTGATTAAGTTGCCCACCATGAATCAAGTATCAATTCTCTTCTCAGAATCTTACAATGCATCTGCAAAAGTCAGTTTTGCCATGGAAAGTAACATTTTTAATGATCCTAAGGATAAGAACATGGACAAAAATTATCTGATACTTCATTTGTATTTTATAAACTAATCAAACTCAATGTACCATTTGTTTTTCAGAATATATGTTCAAAAATATTTTAATATAATGCATGTATTGATGTTTGTGTATTTCAGACATCGTTTTTCAGTTCAATTTAGACATATTCCCCTTTTCCTTCTACCCACCCCACCCCAGATCATGCATTCTGCCATAAATGTCCTGCATCTTTCTCTCAGTTGTTTTTTTAAGTTTAGGAATTCACATTTTCCTCCTTTAATTTTATATTACTCTAAAATATGAATACATACCTTCCACCCATATACAGTAATTACAGAGTCTGAAAGTAAGTGGTGGGTAGATTCTAGAACCCATTGAGAGATTTACATTATAACAACATAGTTGCTTTCAGATAAAAAGAAATATAACAATAATGTTGTTTAGCTTGCCTTTCATCTGGGGATTAGGTGTTAGCAACCACAAATGAGGGAAACCATTTGTTGTTTGTTTTTCTGGGACTGTATTACTTCACTTAGCATAATGGCTTTGAGTTCCATCCATTTACCTGCAAAGTTCATAATGTCACCTTTCTTTACCACTGAATAGTACTCCAATGTGTAGATGAACCATATTTTTGTCATCCACTCATCTGTTGAGGGGCATTTGGGTTGCTTCCAGCTCTTTGTTATTGTGAAGAGAGTTGCATTAAACATGGATGTGCATGTATCTTTGCAGTAGGATGAGTGTTGTGGGTATATACCCAGGAGTGGTAAGGCTGGGTCAGGTGGTAGGCTCATTTTGAGTTTTTTAAGGATTCTTCACACTGTTTTCCATAATGGTTGTACAAATTTACATTCCCAAAAGCAGTGAATGAATGTTCCCCTTTCCCCACAACCTCTTCAGCATTTGATGTCTTTTGATATCTTGATCTTACCAAGTCTTATCAGAATGAGATGATATCTGAGAGTGGTTTTAATTTGCATTTCCTTAATTATTAATGATGTTGAACACTTTTTAAGATGTTTTCAACCATCTTTCATTCATCACTGGTGAAGTCTCTGTTCAGCTCTTTACTTCTTCATCTTTTGAGTAGGTGATTTTTTTCTTATTTCTTTGTTTTATTGAGTAGTCTATATATTCTTGACATTATTGCTCTGTCAGATGTATCACTGGTGAAGATTTTCTCCCACTCTATTGGTTTTCTCTTAACTTCTTTCATTATTACTTTTGCTGTACAGAAGCTTTTGAGTTTAATGAGGTCCCATTTGTCGACTGTTGACCTTATTTCCTGCACAGCTGCTGTATGATTTAGACCCATAATATTTGAGGAAATTGAATATATAATAAAAAACATTCCAACTAAAAAAAGCCCAGGCCCAGATGGTTTCACATCAGAATTCTATAAAAATATTTAAAGAGGGTCTACAACCATTACTACTCAAACTGTTCAGAAAGATAGAAACAGAGGGAATTCTCCCAAATTCCTTCTATGAAGCCAGCATCCCTCTAATATGAAAACCAGGCAAAGATACAACTAAAAAAGAAAGCTATAGACCCACCCCATTAATAAACATAGATGCAAAAATTCTCAACAAAATACTTGCAAATTACATACAGACCCACATCAAATTCCATTATGATCAAGTGGAATTCATATCAGCGATGCAAGGATGGTACAACATACAGAAATCAATAAATATCATAAAACACATAAAGGAACTGAAAGACAAAAGCCACACGATCATCTCAACTGATGCAGAAAAAGCCTTGGACAAGATCAAGCATCTCTTCATGTTTAAAGTCCTAGAGGGAATTGGACTGAAGGGAACATTCCTCAACATGACCAAAGCCATATATAGTAAACCCACTGCCAACATCATCCTAAATGGAGCAAAATTGGAACCATTTCTCTTAAAGGCAGGAAACTAACAAGACTGCCCCTTATCACCACTCCTCTTCAATACAGTGCTTGAAATGCTTGCTAGGGCTATAAGACAAGAGAAGGAAATTAAAGAAGTACTAATCTGAAAACAAGAAGTTAAACTATCCCTTTTTTTAGATGATATGATAGTTTACCTAAGGGATGCTAAAAACTGCACCAGAAAACTTCTAGATATGATTAAGAGTTTCAGTAAAGTGATGGGATACAAAATTAACCTAAAAAATCAGTAGCATTTCTTTACACCAACAATAAACAACTGGAGAAGGAATATAAGAAGACCTTCCCACTCATGATAGCCTCAAAAATAATAAAATATTGGGGAACAAACCTAACCAAAGATACCAAAGATCTCTACAAGAAAAATTTTAAACCCCTGAAGAAGGAGATTGAATATGACATCAAAAGATGGAAAGACCTCCCATGCTCATGGTATGCAAACATTAATATAGTAAAAATGTCCATTTTACCCAAATTGATATACAGATTCAATGCAATCACAATCAAAATCTCTGTGAGCTTTTTCACAGACTTGGAAAAAAAATCCTTAAATTCATATGGAAAAACAAAAGTCCCTGAATAGCTAAAGCAACCCTGAGAGAAAAATGCAATACAGGATGGATTGCTCTACCAGACTTCAAGCTATATTACAGGGCCATAGTCATAAAGACAGTCTGGTACAGGCACAAAAATAGACCTGTTGACCAATGGAACAAAATTGAAGATCTAAACTTGAGTTCATAAAATTTCAGCCACCTCATATTTGACAAAGAGGCCAAAAAAAACCTCAATGGAGGAAGGATAGCATCTTCAGCAACTGGTGCTGGCAAAACTGGATCACCATTTGTAGAAGTACCAAATTAAACCCCAACCTCTCACCCTGTACAAAAATCAACTCCAAGTGGATCAAGGATCTCAACATGAAACCCGAACCCTTGAAGGTGATAGAAGAAAAAGTTGGCAACAACCTTCAGAAATCTTTTAAAGGCCCTTTATACACAATACAGAATTTTTAGACTCCTTGAATTTGAACTTCATGCTTCTTTTCAGCATCATATTTCATATGACTTATCAATCCATATCTGGAAGACATAGATGGAGAAATGACAGCAGTTAATGCAGCATCTTGGTTTTACTTTCTGTAGAACTGTAGTCTGCATTTTACTGACTGGAATCCACTAGAGCTGTGTCATTTTTCAACCCTCCCAATAGTGATGATCTATGTGGCTGAATATTTGAACTTCTAGTAGACATGAAGAAGCCATTCAAATATAAGTTAAATGAGTTAGTTTGCATTGCTGAAATGACATGAAAGAAGCATCAAATACAAATATGACTATGGCTTTCAGTTCCTTCCTGTAAGATTGGCAGGTAAAAAGGCTCTCACAACTTATGATTTGTTTACTATGAACTGTTTAATATACAAATGTAAATGTATCATACACACATTAAATATTCTCAGTGTCAATTTAAATAGGAAACATTTCACCATAGTATCCTAAGCAACATGATGTATTTGAGGCCTTGAGAATGACATATGGATGGAAATTTGGACATGTTTTCTTCAAATGTAGAGAAACAGATTATGTGTTTGATAGCTTCATACAGATGTGAGAAGAGAATTTTTCACTTGGAGAATTTTTTTCTATCACATTGCCTTAGTGGTCATGTTGTGAGATATTTCTTTAGAGCATGTTTAGAGGTTCTAGCAGGGGAGCGCAGCTTCTCATATAGCCTTCACCAAAGACTGGTCCTCCTCTATCGGGGAAGGTCGTCCTCTTGACCAACCCAAGCGCGGCTTCGGGAGGGAAGCACGTGGAGCATTGAGGGAGGAAGGGGACACCTGCCTAGCCAGCCAGATCAGCCAAATCAACCCTGGCGATCAATGGGGTGACAGATGTTGCAGCCAGGTCGCCCTCTCATCCGAGATATTTCTTGATTGTCCATTGATGAGGAAGGGCCAACTTTACAGTGGATCATGACATTTCTGGGTGGGTGAGCCTGGGATAGAGTACAGGCCAGGGGAATTGGGCTTCAGTTTCTGCCTCCAGGTTCCTGCCAAGCTCCTACCTTGACTTCCCTTTATGATTGGCTGTTAGCTATAATCCAAACAAACCTTTTCCTTCCAAGTTGGTTTTGGTGAAAGTGTTTTACAACAGCAATACAAACCAAACTATCACAGAAGTTTGTACCAACAGTAAAGTATTGTGATGTACTTGACTGTATTATTTTTTTAGCAGACTGTGAAGATATTTGGAACTTTGGGCTACAATAGTCATTTAATGAGCTGTTTTGTGAGACCATGGAGAAATGTAGACGATGGAAGCCTAGGTTGTAATACTTCAGAGGGAATTTTGAGGCTTGAATAGAGTCATTTCTGTGATATTTTTATTTGAATCTCTGATTTCTGGTCAGATGAGCCTGAAAAATCAGTTGTGATGAATAAGACAACAGATTAGAATCATTGACATCAAATTCTGTATCCATGGAAATAGAAACTTTGTTTTACTGGGGCAATTGATGCTGGTCAGAGGAACTGAAAATTTAGCTATGATTAACAAGAGATTAGAATCATTGAGGTAAAAGTCTTGGAAGTGTTTCCTCAGGATCAGCACCTAGAAGCTGTTGTCTAGAGAGGGCAAGGCTACATCTCAATCTGGAAAGCTGAACTTGGAAATGTGTAAGAGTCCTATATGTAGTACCTATTTTGACAGCATGAAACCTACTGAACTGAAAGGGTTGTGGAGAGAATCTGAGGCTTTGCACATTGAGAAGTCAGGAGAGGTCATTGCTAAGGTATAACTTTAAAAGTACTATTTTCATTTTACATGTTCAAGTGATTTTCCTACATGTATATTAGTGTACCACGTATGTACAATATCAGTGGTGGCAAGAAAAGGGAATTAGATCCCCTGGAACTGGAATTATAAATGACTGTTAGCTGCCACGTGTAAGGTGGTACCTAATCCAGCTCCTCTGCAAGAATAGCCAGTGCTCTTATCCACTTATCTCTAACCCTAAAGTATTTTTTTAAGGCTTTGGGACATTTAAATTAGGCTATGTTTTATATTGTGATATTAACACTAAACTCTGTTTTGGGGGGCAAGAAATTGAAAGCGATGGTTTCATTGTGATATATCTAGGTGTCATGCTGACAAGGGGTCAATTGTACTAGATAATTTTATTGTCAATTGAAATACCTGTCTATAAGTAACCTCATTTGGGGAATTTCCTGTTTTGGATTCACCTATTGGGATGCCTATGAGGCATTTTCCTGATTGCTGACTGATGAAGGAGGGCCCAGCCATTGTGAGTGGTGCCACTCATTCACAGTTGTGCCTTGGTTGTTTAAGAAAGCAGATTAGGGGTTGGGGGATGGCCTGGCAGTTGAGAGTGCCGACTGCTCTTGCAGAGGACCCGGGTTCAATCCCCAGTACCCACATGGTGGCTGAGAACCGTCTATAACTCCATTTGCAGGAGAACTCCAGTTCCAGAAGAATCGGACACCCTCTTCTGACCTCTGCGGCATTGCACGACACGGGTGCTCAGACCTACATGCAGACAGTGCATTTAAATAAATAAATAAATAAATAAATAAATAAATAAATAAATAAAATATATCAAAAAAAAAAAAAAGAAGAAGAAGAAGAAAGCAGATTAAACACAGACCAAGGCAACAAACCAGTAACCAGCAATAGAAACCAAACTAGGACAGATTCCGTCCATTTTACTTAAAACATCAAATCACTCAGTAGGAACAGTTCTGAATTTTGTGGACAAAATGAAGGCATAAAGGAAGACATGTTTCATCTTTATGAAATGAAGGGTTGACACGGGAAACCAATGTAAAATATGGAGATGAAGGTGATTTTAGTTCCAAAGGGCCGAGGGGAGTGCAAAGTATGGTCAAAACTCAGGTGGCCTGCTTATACTCATTTATACATCTTAAATGGAGAACTATAGGGCTGCTAGATTAGAACTTGTTTTTGATAAGTACAGAGTAGGTAGACACTTGTTATAAGGGAGAGTATGAATAAAGGCAAATGAAATTACCCATTTCATCACAATTAATGAATGACATAGGCAAGGAATGAATAGCATGTGTACATATATATGTATATATATATATATATATATATATATCTTCAATGTATAGATGCATTTGATATATAGGTGTGTATACACCTTTTTGTGAGTGTTGTTACCTTCTTTGTTGTCTCAAAATTCCTGATAGAAACAAATTAAGGTTTATTTGTCCCATAATTTAAGGGAATACAGTCTACGATATGTCTTGGGGCATTGGGCAGCTGAGAAATCTGGCCAGAATTGGGACTAAGCAATAACTTTTAAGGTCCACGCCCTAGCAATCTCTTTCCTCCAGGTTTAACAACCTCTAGGTACAGCGCAACCAGCTAAGAGCCAATGATAAAACACATGAACCTCTGAGAAACAGTTCACATTCAAACTCTAACACTATGCATGCATGTCTACACATATTATTAACCTTCAGCATAAATTTAAATTTTATTACATTTAAATTTATTAATTTTATTAAATTTAAAATTATTAAATTTTATTATTTGATGTTTACCCAGTCTTCAATAAATATAATTCTTCTTTATTAATTTTTTGTGAGAACACATTAGAGTAATTGTCCTCAGAGCCTGGAGGGTTGGATGAAAACTGATAATATTAAATCTCAAGAGCAAAATATGTCTCAAGAAATACATTTTATTTCATTTAAATTCCAGATTCTGATTCAATATACCAGTTCAATGGACCTGCTGAGTTTTAGAACACTGTTAGTGAATTTTGCTTTGATTAAAGCTATTAATTGGGATTTCACTTGGAAAATTATTCATTCATTAATTTTACCTGTAGGAAGAACTAACTGCATAGTATTTTGAAATAAGAATAATTCAAGTAGCATACTGAAACAGCCCACAGAGTACTCTAATATTCAAATGACACGTCATTAAATCTTTTCACAATTATTTAGAATTTGTTGGATGAAATATTTGCTACTAACCTTTGTTAATGTAGCATCTTAAATGACTTCAAAATGAGCTGGTTCATTTCTACTAGGCAGTCTTAATGAACAATTTAAGAAGGGAAACACTCCAGCATTTTATATGGTTTTTCTCTTCCTTCATATTTTTTTTTGCATTGTTGATTTTTTTAATATTAATTTTCAGATAAAGAGGTCGGTGACAATGGGACCTCTGGGGAATTTTGGTCTCCCTGAAGTGCAACTGGACCCTCCATGAGAAGGAGCATTGCAGTACTGCATTCTCATAGGTGAATCACACAATCTCTTTTATTTTTATTTTTTATTTTTTATTTTTTTTTATTTTATTTATTTCGGTGTGTGTATCAATGTACTGTCTGCATGCAGGTTTGTGCACCCGTGTCGTGCAATGCCGCGGCAGTCAGAAGAGGGTCTCGGACTCCCCTGGAACTGGAGTTCTCCTGGAATTGGAGTTTCAGACGGCTCTCAGCCACCATGTGGGTGCTGGGGATCGAACCCAGGTCCTCTGTAAGAGCGGTTGGCGCTCTTAACCGCTAGGCCATCTCTCCAGCCCCACACAATCTCTTTTAATATTAGAAACTCTTTTTGAAATACCTACTTTAGAACAAAAAAAATAAGAAATTTACATTTTTCCCATTTGTTGTGGTTGTGTATCATTTCCATGATCTTCACTATTTCTTCTGATTTTCAACATTTCTGTGAAGTTAAAATTAATATTTCATGAAGCCCCTTCGGGTGCCAGTTCAGCATTTTTTTTTTTTTTAATTTATGGAGTGTCAAACAGTGTCTCTGCACTTCTTAATTGGTTACTGCAGAGAGGAAGCAATACCCCTAAAGAGCTCCAGCAACTTCTACAATCTCAAACTCCTATGAAAAGTGGAGCATATATTGGTATGCCCCAGCAGGCTAGAGTCCACCACCACTCACACAAGCAGGCTGCCAATGCTACTTGCCTTTGTGTTTACTTCAGAATCATAATGGTGGTCAGGCATCAATTGTCTCCTAGGGCTGAGGAATGTATCAAGCTTCCATAAAAATATAGCTTTTGCATTTTTTTTTGTTTTTGTTGCTAAGAGCTATACATTCCTAAATTGCATTTTAAAAGAATCTCAGGCCAGGGGTGGTGGCACATGGCTTTAATCCTAGCACTTGGGAGGCAGAGGCAGGCAGGTCTCTGTGAGTTCAAGGCCAGCCTGGTCTACAGAATGAGTTCCAAAAGGAAAAAAAAAAAAAAGAATCTCAGTAGTTGAATATATAAAACTGCATTCAAATACTTTCCTTGAAAAATAATGTATTTATAGTTAAATCACATGTTATTTCAGTATCTGAAAATAAACCTTTTATATTCTGAATATTTTTTTTTCTTTAAAAATATTTTGGGGAACCATAGGAGGGAAAGACCCTAATGTGGAGCAAAAGTGCAAGACTGATGGTTGTTTGGGATTGCCAAGGAGGAACCTTTGAGCACTTCCTTAAAGAAAACAAGACATCTTTTAGGAAAAAAAAATCCTCCAATTCAAGTGATATGTGTATGTATGTATCATATATATATATATATATATATACAAAACTATGCATACATATGTATATATACTGTAGCCATTTAAATATGAATTTATAGCAATGTGGGCAGCATGAACAAGACCCATGCAAACTCAATCAGGCAAAAACACAATATAGAACTGGGAAAGTTGGCAGTAGGGCCCCACCTCAGTAGAAGAAAGACTGGCAACTGATCACTTCTGGGTGAAAGACAGTTGATTTTATTTAAGGGGGAGACTCTAGATAGGCCAACTAAAGTGGGTGAACTTGAGCCAAGGATTATCTGGGCATAAAACTTGATTTAATAGGTCCTAACATATATGACAGAATGAATGAAATATTGTGGGGGGGTATGAGAAAGTATGGATAGGGAAGAAGTTATAAAGATGATGCCAATATTTTCCACGAAGTGCACAAAACTCAATAAAACTGTAAATTGAGGTAAGTTTATTTTAAATTTTTGATGATATCATGTATCATCACTGTCTTTCTAGCACTTCCATCCTTCCCTCTCCAACTACAGCTCTTCCCATGTCTCCCCCCTCTTACTATCAACTCTTTGTGTGGGGTTGTGTGTAGTGAGTCCAATTAGTAGTTATGTACATGTGTTCATGGCAGACCACATAGCCCATATGGGAGCTTGTCCCTGGCAGTACCTGATTTTCAGTCATTCTCTGGTCATGGATTGCCTGTAGCTCTTCATTCAGTGATGAGACCCTGTGAATTTTCCTTAGTGCAAACTGGCATACCAGCTGGTGTTGTCATTTTTCAGGATTATTTAGAAAGTGAATGGAACTGGAAAACACACACTCATGGGGTGAACCCAATCCTTTGCAAAAATGATACATGTTTTTTCTTATTTGTATATCCTAGCCATGAATCTTCAGATATGAGTATAAAGCTTCAGATCACCTCAGAAGGCAAGAAAATAGAACAGGATGGCAAGAGGTGGGAAGAAGATGCTCCAGAGAGATAAATAGCACAGTGCAAATGCTGTTAGGGGGAAATGGGAAAAGTTGGGGGAAGATATTACCTGCGGAGGTGGGAAGAAGGGTAATACACGGGGAGAGAGCAGAATGGGAGTTAGCTATACTAAGACTGAAAAAGAAAGCACATTAGGTTAGAACTTACACATTTCTTAAAGTGCATATATAATATGTACACAGTTATAGCCAAAGGCTATCTAACAATAATCTCAGTGCCCAGCAAGGGAAATCTCCCTTTGAGCTATTGGCCATGGTCATCCAAAAGACTCCCATAACAATATAGGCTATTGGCATAACCCTTTGATGACCCATCGAGCAGGTCAGTCAACAGGGGTCTGGAAGAGAAGGAGTGAGGGGAAGGGACAAGAGATGCAGGGAATGGAGACAAGACAGGTTCTGATCAAGTCTCGTTTACTGCAGGTTCATACACAGAATATAAAGTGTAGGCGTAAGAGGAAGTGTTTGCAACAATGTTTCATAAAGGAACAAACATGCTGATACAGATCATTGGGATTAGTCAACACTAGAGTTCAAGGAACATCCTGTTTACGGAACATTTCATGGTTAAAGTTCAACTGACTTCCCTACAGCTGACCAACTGACCTTGAGAGGGGGCCCAATGGAAAATTACTACTTTTGCTGAGTAGAAGAAGCCAGATACCTGACATGGTCTAGGGACCCCCACAGGTCCCCCTTTTTTTATTTTTTCAAAAAATGCCCATGGGAGTTGNTTTTTTTTTTTTATTTTGGTCTTTTGGAGACAGGGTCTCCCTGTAGCCCCAGCTGGCCTGGAACTCACTCTGTAGACAAGGCTGGCCTTGAACTCAAAGATCCGCCTGCCTCTGCCTCCCAAGTGCTAGGATTAAAGGTGTATGCCAACACGCCTGGCACATTTAGTATTTTTAAGCCCATCCATGATCCATCATCTACTATGTACATCCATACCTCCCCTTGAGATAGAAATCTTTCTGAAATTTTGCTATACTAGCTACCATTACTTCAGTAATCCATTAAACAGTTGCAAAATTCCCATTCACTCTTGCCCCTGCTTCTTCCTCCATATCCTCACTGCTGCTCACAGACAGACATTTCTATCTCACAAATCTGAACATTCAGTTATCTGCCTTATTAGCTTCCTACTTCCTAAAGGCAGCCTAAATCTTGCCAAATCTATCTAATGCTTTCTCCTTTTAACTCATCTGTCTGTAAATTTCTCCCAGCGGGATATTTCCTGCTGATATGTAAATGTTGGCATGATTTTTTTGCCCTTGCCTGTTAAAGAATGCTGATCCCTTTCTATCTGCTCTGTAGTCATTTTATCTAGCCATCTCTTACCGTCCTTCAAATTGAGGGACAGTGTGACACTCCTCCTGCCTTCTTTGTTCTTCAGTGGATATTATCCTAGGCTAACCTAGTACACTGGCTAACCACTCTCATAGTGCTACTGCTATCTTCCAGAGAATGAGATGATTATCCTAATAACACTAGTGAACATAGTCCTCACAAATCACCTATCACAAATATCTTTTTAAAGATGACTCTATTGCAGGACAGAAAAGAGAAAAACCAAAGATGAACCAAGGTCACACACTGAATGAGTAGCCAAGGTATGGCTTTTACACCAACACACTCATACAAACAATATGGGATGCAGTACCTCAACTTTAATGTTGGATAAAGATTGACTGAATTCTCAGTATTGTCCTTTATCCCTGAGGGGCATTGTGAAAATAATATTATTCATGGAATACAATGGTTAGAACTCAACCACACCAAAACTTCCTAGGTCATCTAAATATTCATCAGATAAATTCATTAAGATGCTGTTTTTCTCTATCCTTTCTCCACAGTTTCTATAAATGATTTTCATTATTCTTGGGAATTGAGGTAGTTCTGACCACTACAGAGCTATTCTTAACCTGAAAAGCTCTTTCATAATTATGTTATGATTAGAAAATATACAATAAATCAGTACATCTTATTTTTTTCATTTTGGAATAGACTAACCAGGCCATCAGGCTCTCAGGATAATCTGCTCTTGCAGAAAATGAGAAGTGTTCCAAGAAAGTCACTCCTTATTTTGTGACTTAACTTTTTCACTTGGGAAATGAAGAAAGATTTAAAAGAGAAACACTTGCCTAACACTTTCAAAAGCTTTGGGGACAGTGGGTAATGAAATAATGATTTCTAAAGCACCAGCAGATTTGAAAATAAAAGTTGCTGTGAGATGCAAAGATGATAAGAATTTCAGGCAAGCAGCTCATTTAACAGCCATTTACAAGAGGAGGTTTAATTCTAAGAAGTGCTTCGATTTAGTTCTTATGGTCTAAGTGACTTTTTAGGACTTTAAAGAATGCAAGTGGGTAGAAAACAAATAAACAAGTCATAAATATGTCACCCTTAGTAAAAATCAAATTCTACTTCCCAAATTTAAAAACGTTGTAAGACTGGTTATTCTGTAAGGAAATAAACAACAAAAAAGTGCCAAAGAAAGCAGAAGTAGCATGCTTCAGAAAGACAGAGCATACAGATACAGAATCATAAAAGTAACATCATGAAACACATCTTGCTGCCCAAATACTTCAGTATAGTTTTTTGGTACCAAATAACTTAGGAATGGAACAGATTTTTTTTCTGTCAATACAAAGACAAAAGAATAAAAAGTTTCAAAGATGGTAAAATACTATTGTTTGCTTTTAATCAAATTATCCAAATACTGCATTGGATTAAGCTTTACTTGTACAAAGCATTGGACTGTTTTTTAAAGACCAAAGTAAAATTTCTGACAATTATTAAGAGTCCTAGTTATACTGCCTTAATAAAATAAAACATATTTATGGTGTGCATGCCTATTTTACAAAACCTTAATACTTTTCTTTTTTTTTCCACTGTGTAACCCATTTATTTAAATGTAGCTAATCTTTGGAAAAGCAAATACACAATCTTACTAGGCCTTGGGGGTTCTCTTGTAATCAACTTTTTTTTTAAAGTTTGCCTTTAAGTTTTTTGTTTTGGGGAATTTCATACATGTATAAAATATGGTTATATCCCATTTTCCCCCTCAAACTTCCCCAGTTCTCTTCCCAACATGGCTCCTCCTCCTAGCTTCATGTCTTTTTTTATTCTTTATTTTTTTTCATTTTTTAACAATAAGTGATAATTTATGAGTACAAGCATCCTTCATGTAAAACCAATTTGCAAGCAGCTGTGCCCAAACCCACACAGCCCAAGGGTCCCACCATCCAGCTGGGGGGGTTTGTATGTTCAATCAAGTTGATCAAATAAGTGTCTGGACTATATTGCTGTAGTTTCACCATTCACCCCAATCACAGCCCTTACATTCTACCATGCCCCCTCTTCCACAGATTGTTCCCTAGGCTTAAAAAAGGGGCACAGGTGGACGAGAAGCAAAGCAGTCTACTTTCTCTGGCACTGTCGTTTTGGACTCTGGTCAATTCTGGCTGTTTCCTTTCATGGGCTGACAGTTTGTCCAGGAATAACCTTTTAATCCTACTAATGAAGCACAAGCAATTAGATATATAGGTATTTAAACAGTATTAATTGTTATGGTAGGTTCCTTTGGTATAGACACAGATGTTTGGATGGTATGTTAATCCATGAACTA